>PVIC010014446.1:0-10802 GCA_004025085.1 Thryonomys swinderianus | reverse complement strand
AGAGAAAGCAGGGGAGGCAAGGATGGAGGCTCGCTCCTTATCTCGAATCTTTGGGGGCCTCCCACTCCCACTCCCCCATTGTTCAGGCTGCCCTCCTGGCTGTGGGGCAGAGGAGATTTGTCCAGAGTCCTTGCCCGTGAGAAAGCACAGATGAACACTCTCTCCTGAACACTTTTAGAAACTATTTACTTTTAAAATTGACATAAAAGTGTACACATTTGTGGGGCACCGTGAGATGTTTTGATACATGCACTCTGTGTAATGTTCAGATCAGGATAAACGTGTCTATCTCCTCTAATGTTGATCATTTCTTTGTGGTGGAAACATTCAAAATCCTTTCGTCTAGCTTTTCTGAAATATGCAATATGTTATCATTGCCTGCAGTCACTCTGCTGCGCTGCAGGGCTCCAGAATGTATGACTTGTATTTTTCTACAACGTGGATCCTGTTGATCACCCTTAGCTCATCTCTTCCTCCCCCCAAACAGATTCAACCCGAGCTCTGTTGCACCCCACAGAAGGAAAGAGTGGCCTTTCTCATTCGCAGTTCCTCCCTTGCTGACAGTGGGGCAGCAACACTTGCCTCACAGGTGCGAGGGTCTCAGGGTCGGACACTTTGCCCCCAGATAGAGCCCTGAACTTCTGAAGAATTCAGAATAAAAAACAAGGCCTCTTGCAGCTCCCTTCTCAAAGCTGAGGCTCCAATGCAGGTAAGAGGCAGCAGCCAACAGCTGGCCCTGAGATGCAACTGTGCTACCTTACTGGAAATTAACAGGAAGAGAGAAGAAGGCTGTGTGAGCTCCTTTTCTAGGAGTCACAGGCACGAGCACATGGCCCTGGGGTGTAGCAGACACAGGTACAACATGACCTGTGTGTTCAGAGACAAGCCCTGTATTTAGGCCAAACCCAGTTCACAATGGCTCTTGATGTCTCATTTGTACCTTACAGGGACCTGACCTCTTACATCCCAGCACCCAGCAGGCACAAAATAAAGCCCAAAGATGCAAGTAGGCGTATTCACCAAAACTATCCCTTGAGGATATATTTACCCATCAATGCATGTCTCAGTCAATGTTCTAGGCTTCACCATAAAAGTAACATATAGTTTCTGTTCTCCAAATACCCATAATCATGTGGAAAGACCACCTTCAACTACACGAAGCTAAATCCCGAGATAGAAGTGCGGACAATGTGTACCCATCAAGGGTGGCCATGCAGTTCAAACTGAGAGGACAAAGAGCACACTGGCTTTTTGGAGAAGGAGTGAAGGCAATGTCCAGTAGCTGCTCTGGCTCAGTAGAGTCAAATAAACCTAGGGATGGGTGTTTTGGGTAGAGGAAAATCTATGAGCTAAGACCTGGTAAAAGCATCAAGGAGGCTCTCATGTGCTCCAAGAATAGATCTGTATGGTGAAGATGGCAGCGGCAGGAGACAGGGAAGCTGCCTACTCCAGAAGACAGGGAGCTCAGAGCTGCGGGACTAAGTTAATCCTCAAGAGAATAGGAGCCAGGAATGTTTCAAGCAAGAGGATGATAGGAACAGTGTGTGCTCAGTGAGGGCTGCCATCCCAGCCCTGGCTCAGTGTCGTCGACTATCAACAAGAAGAGGTGTGCAGTGATCGTACCTTTCTAGAGACAGAGAAGAATCTGCGTAGCTTCTGCACAACTCACACAAACTCATATTTGATCGAAACACAAATGCTGCATGCAGCCTATTGTGGACAGAGTATTACAGGCCCTGCAAGAGTTGATGCTCCTAATCTGCTAGTGAATTCAACTTCAGCAAATCCCAAGCCCTCTTTCAACTATTCTCTGTTGAGTAACCCAGACCATAACCAGACTAAATGTTCTACTAGTCTCTCTGTTGATAGTGAACTCTCCTGGGCTCAGTTTCCCTACCTAACCAATGGGATGATTCAGCCAGAGTCCCCTTTCTGCATCCATCTCTAGCAATATGATGAGGATACTTTTCCCATGAACTTTTCAGTGATTATTTAAAACTCTTCCAGTTCTCATCACAAGATTCTGGAAGTCATATTTTTAAGTGAAAGGAAGGACACAGCTATGACTTGATAACCTACAACTATTGAAATCCTATCAGGTTCTTCAAGAGCTGCTTGGAGAAAAGGAGAAAGAGAAAAGCAAACAATAAAATGCAAGAGGAAAAGAGGGCCAGACAGCATCTGTGAGAAGCTTTCTCTCCCCACTCTCATCCCCAGAGCATGTTAGTGACTTCTTCTTTTTGTCCCTTCCATTTAATCTCACTTCTGTTTCCCTGCAACCTGTCCTCCTTCCTTCTTTGATTGACTGCTTGAAATTGAAGGCTTTATTTTCACTCTGCTTCTCTTTTCACAGACTGTTCAAACTGGAAAGCTATTAAGATCATTTTGCCCAGAGGTTTTCAAACTTTATTTTGTAGCAGAGCCCATTGTCCAAATGAAATTTTACACTCAAAGGCCAGTACACAAAATGTGCAAAGGGACAGTTGCTGTAAGGGCGAGGGTGCAACAGCTGCCATGCTGCGCCTCTTTTCACCTCCGCCACCATCCAGCTTGACCCTGAAGCACAGCCACAAATCCCCAAGGTCCCCAGGAAAATGACTTGGAAACCACAGTCTCTTTTATCACTCACATTCTAAAGACAGAGACGTGGAAGCCCAGATGGATGAAAGCACCTTCTCAGGCTGCATTGCTGGAAGACGGAGAGGCACATCCAGGATGCAGGTCGCTGGGCCCCGAAGCTACCAACACACTCTTCTCTGGCCAGTGCCTGCTTTGACAGTCCATGAGGATCTCATCCTTAAGGGCTTTCAAGGTGATTCTCCCCAGTGAACATCAGTGCCTCCTCACTGCACTCCCCCCTTTCTTTAGAAATCAGATCACTAGGCACCCACATTCGATGCCTGCCTTGCTTTTTGGAAACAGAAATACCAGGCATATTGCTTGTTACCTCCACAGAGACCTCTGAGTCCAGGTGGGATTGGAAGCTTTCTATGGGTTTCAGGTTCTATCCACAACACAGACAGATGTGCATGTGTGTACACACACACACACACACATACCTCTAACCTTTAGTCATCCAGACATGGCAACTAGCAGAGTCAGTGTTTGGCAAGGAGTGCTGATCTTGTTTGATGTACGTGTGTGTGTGTGTGTGTGTGTGCGCGCGCGCACGCACGTGTGTGTGTGCACCCTTTGAGGTCACACAAGTTTGCTAGGAGGAGCAGGGAAGATAATGGAATAAGACTTTTTTATGAGTTGATATTGAAGCATTTCCATGGGTCTATTAATTTAATAAATTGATTTTGAAAAAGGTGTTTCTAATCATCACTTGATCCTGCCTTCTAAAATTCACCTATTTAAAAATTCAGTCCCTCAATAAACACTCGTGGAGGGCCAGCTATGTGCCAGACACCGGGTCACACAGCCTCACGAAGCTTCAAGTTTCATGACAGACACAGATGCTGTCAATCCTGGGCACAACAACCAATGGAGGCCACACAGAGATGGAAGAGATGGGTCACATGTCCAGCCATAGGTGGAAGGGCCACCCAAGGCTCCGAAGAGGAAGCAATGTCTCAAGGAATAAGTGCAAGTTGAGTTGGAGTCATCCAGATAAAGAGCACAGGTACAGACAAGACAGGAAAACAAGAAGTCATCAACATGGCAGAGGGAACAATATGAAAGAGGCTGTCAGTAGCACAGTGTGGCCAGGACAAGGAGGGAGAGATCAGAGACGAGGCTGTGTCAAGCATAAGCAAGGGTCAGAGGACAAATCCTTCTGGAAGTAAAACTGAGGACAGCAGCGCTGAAGTGACTCACCCACAGTCACATACAGAGACCCATGTCACCCCAGAGAGCTCTGTCTGTCTGCCTAGAGCCCCACTTTTCCAGGAACATGCATGGCTCACTCACTGCCTTGTCTACTCAGTGTCCAGCAAAAGCCGCCCTCTCAGAAATGCACATGTGGTCATTTTTTTAATAAAATAGAGCCAACCATGTGTCAGTCTACAACCAATTGCCATACTTCAATTTCCTCTTGATAATTACTACAAGTTTGATATGTTTTGTAATGTATGTTTGGGGCACCAGCTTCCTCTCTGAGAAAGACATAAACTAAGGATAAGCAGTAGGTTGTCTTCATGCCGTATACCCAGCATTTGGCAATGACACCGTTCTCGCCACCTGAAAGGAACTCAATAAATGTGAAATGAGTACCTGGATGAATGAATGCATTCGACCTATCTAAAGCCCATCCTCTGATGATGCTGCGTTATGCTGCTGTAACAGAGCTTCCGGCTCCACAGTTCTACTATGAAGAGATCAACCTGATCAGATTTAGTTTCAGAAAGGCCAGGCTGCTAGCAATCTGGAGTATAATCAGAGACACAAATCCAAGCCCAAGAGAACGACAAAGAAACAGTGGCAACAACTTCTGGAAGACATTGGTGTAGATGAGGTAGTGGTACGAGAGCAGGGGTAGGAAACTCCTAAAGGACCTCACATTCCGGCAGTCCAGCACTCCAAGATTTGGGGGCTGCCTGCTAACGGCAGAAAGAGGTCATCTCCAGGGAGGCAGAACTGGGCGCATTTTTCAGTATTATACATGAAAATGGTTTGAATGGGCTCTCAAATTAAATTTCTTTGATAAAATTATCTTCTCAAGGGGTTGATGGAGAGATGTCATTAGAAAAGGGAAAATAAGATTTTTATAAGATCTAATAATCATGAGGATGAATGTTAAAATCATGTGGAAGGGAAAGCCAGCTGTACATGATAGTCAGAGGAAACTTTATGCAAGAGAATAGAGCTTGGTACCCAGTGACAGTCAGCAAATGGCTGGACAATGTTCCCGCCTCTCTAGTCTGTGTACCTCCATGCCTATCTGTACAGGCAGAGTTCATGTGGGGTACTTTTCATTCCAACACTGCTGGGACAAAAATTAAAATGCTGCAGGGCTGGAGATTTAGCTCATGGGGTTCCACGCCAACCTTGGACGCTCAAGGGCCCGAGTTCAATCTCTGGTACTGCCAAAAAAACAAACAAAATAAATGCTGCACGTACTTAATTTCATTACTCTCATTCAGTTGGTCATTTGTTCATTTAGTCGATCAGTTAACCAGAAAGTAATTCAACTAGTACTTTGGAATATCCTCAACATGCCAAACTCAGCACCATGTTTAAGAACACAGCACAAGGAACCTAATACAGTCTTACAGAGAGTATGAGTGGCCCAGTGTTCCTTAACTATGTTTTTTATAGGAGGCCATTTTTAAAAATTAAATCATTGCAAGAATGTTTGCTATTTGCCAGCGACCAGACATGCCTTGTGCCATTTAATCAGCAACTTTATGAGGCTGTTATCATCAGCCTCATTTGTCAAATAAGCAAGCTGAAGCCAGCAAGGTTTAAGAATCTTCAGATGATGCAGTCTGTGATTTGGGAGTATGGATTAAATCTGTCAGAATTTTGCCAAAGCTTTTTCCTGGTCCTCTGAAGCCTCTGAGCTTTGCAGAAATTGGGGTCTGAAGTCAGACAGCTCTGGAGTGAATGTTGGCACGAACAATGTGTCGTGGAGCATGTAGAACAGTTTCTGGTTCTTAGCAAGCAGTAAAGGATGTGATCTCTTGTTGCTGCTGTTGCTATTATTAACTACACAGGTGACTTAACCTCTCGAGTTAGCGTCCTCCTTTGAGAGTGGAAACAAAATGCGCCAGGGAGTCTGGATGAAAATTACAAAGATCATGTCCAGCTTGCTGCCTGGCACACCGAGTGGCCACTGGCAGGAGGAACAGAGCTTCTCACTGTGGCATGACAGAGGGCCACTCCTTCATCGCTGGAGGGTTAACCTGGCCCTGTTATGGGAGATCTCTTTAGTGAGTTTTTTTTTAAACCTCTACTAATCTGAGTCTCTCGTTTTAAAAAGGCCACTGTACTCTTCCAGTTCTCTTTCTATTTCTTTCCAAGGAGGGGAGGGAGAGGGGAAAAGCAGTGCTTAATCAGGAGACTAGGAATAGGAACGCCTTTGGGGGTGCCCTGGGGCACTTCTAGTCCCAGGCTAGGGAACGTTCCCAGAAGCTATTCTTTGGCCACTTCAAGGTCGTCTCCCTCCTGCTGAAAGGAACCTCAGGGCTAGAGAAAGAGCCGAGCCACTCCAGGACAGCAGGATGCTCTCACCAACAAGAGACAGGCATCTCCATTTGTGAGGTCCTATTGGGCCAGGCCTCTCCCTCCTTCTTTGGCTTCTCCAATTTCATTCTCACCACAGCTCTAAAACAAGCTCCGTTTTAGGACAAGAAATAGAGGTAGAGAATTCCAGCAGCAGTTATCAGCTATCTCCGACCATGTGAAAGCCAAGTCCCGGTGCTTATGTCAAAACAGTCACGAAGAGGTAGTCAGTTTATGATGGTGAGGGGTTGTTGACTCTGTGATGGCCTCTTCCCTGTCTTCCGGTCCAGCTCCAGAAGGCTTCCTGAGTCCAAATACTCATGTCCCACCTGCTGCAGCTTCTGGACAATTATCAGGGAAGTCTGGTACAGGGGAGTAAAATCAAGAGGCTAGAAATAAGGGTTCCAGTGCCAGCTCTGCTTCTGCTGAGCTTCCTTGCGCAAATGATTCCACCTTGTTGAGCCTCAGATGTTCTTACCTGTCAACTGGTATCACCCAGAGCAGCCAGAGAAGTATGGAGTGAGGAATAAACAGCATGATGCACTGAAGCACATTTGGGCACCGAATGGGTAAGCAGGTAGTGACGCTAAAGGCTGTCATTTACTGAGCATTCACCATGTTCCAAGGCCACTCTAAACACTCAAGAAGAGATCAATATTCTTAAGTAGCACTTTATGTTATAGTTAGAATTTGAAATGTCCCCCAAAACTCAAGTGCTAAAGGTGCTCTTGTCAGCTGATGTTCAGGGGAGGGTTAAGTTGATGAGAGTGGTTACTTCATCAGTGGATTCATCTACTGGTGTGTTCCCATTTAAATAGGCTATTATGAAATGGGTGCCCACTGCATGGGACTGGGTCCTGGGGACATGAGCTCAGGGAATATATCTCATCCCTAGGTCTTTTGTCTCTGTTTTATTCCCCTCTCTCTCTGTTTCTTAGTTGTCTTGAGTTGAGCCAGTTTCTGCCACTGTACATTTCTACTGTGGTAGCTTTGGCCCTTCCCAGGCCTAAAGCAGTGAAACCAGCAAACCATGGACCGAAGTCTCTGAAACTACAAGCGTCTTCCAAAGTGATGTCTTCATGCATCTGGTCACAGTGACAAAAAGCTAATAGAATTTTCTTTAAAAATTCATTGTGTATGCTGGGCGTGGAGACACGCCCACCAGAAATCAAATACACATACCACAGTGCCGGGCGTGGTGGCTCACGCCTGTCATCCCAGCACTCGGGAGGCAGAGACAGGAGGATTGCTGAGTTCGAGGCTTGCCTGGGCTACGTAGTGAGCTCAGAGCCAGCCTGAACTACAAAGCGAGACCCTGTCTCAAAAAAAAAAAAATATTCATTGTGTATGTCAGCTACCAAATAGTTATAGACTGCTGCAATGAAACCCAGCAATCTGATTGGACCAATAGATCCTGAGTGTCCATGAAAGAAAAATCCCAGCAAACATATGGGAGGACCCCAGAGGAAATCAGTTATGATAATTACCTTGGTCAGGAAGTACAGTGTCAACCCAAGGTCATAATTGAATATTGTGACATAAATTGTGAGCACTTAATTTACATGCCTTTACAGTTCACAATAATGTATACATACAGTGGTAGATACATGCATCTATGTACACAAGTGACCTAAAGTTGTTATAAACACATGAAACTACTATGGTTACTAGCACAGTTTTATGCTAACATGTTCTGTTCTGTTCTGAGCTATTTTATTCTCTTCTGGTATATTGTGTTACGTTCTCTTTCAGTCCATATCATTTTCTTTTCTTTTCCTTTCCTTCTTTCCTTCTTTCTCTTTCTTTCTTTCTTTCTTTCTTTCTTTCTTTCTTTCTTTCTTTCTTTCTTTCTTTCTTTCTTTCTTTCTTTCTTTCTTTCTTTCTTTCTTTCGTATTTCCTTCTGCTCTGGTCCATTCCATTTCTTTCCATCCCTTTTTGTTCTACTACATTACATTCTATCCCACCCTACTCATCTATGTCATTTGTTTTAAAAATGCTTGCTGTGAGTCACTAAATATTTCACAACCAATTCAATGGCTTCAACCCACCTTCCCCACGTTACTGATATAAAGAAGCTGGGTTTTTTGGTTACTTACGGCTGAGAAATTATATCTTAGCCACTACTAGCGCCTTAATCACAAGTAATGGAAGCCAGTCTGGCTAAAGAGGGCTGGGAACCCAAGTGTGTCTGGTGGCCTCCTCCATTCCATGTGTCTAGAGATCGGTGAGGACTCAGTAGGGTAAATATTAATTATAAAGAGCTAAGTTGCTAGACAGCATGTGCTTCCGAGAGAGAACAGGAGGTTATTTAAATTGTTAACTCATCCAGTTTATTTGTGTGCATTTCTCAGAGGCACAGCAGTGCCAGGATACAGCAAGGAACGAGAATTCTTAATTTTGCTGGGGTTGGGTTGAATGTCTACATCTACTAAAGTTCTTTACATATATCACATATTAACCTACCCCATTCCTGGAGAGACCTGTTACATCCATTTTACACAGTAAAAATAAAAAGTACAGAAGTAGCACAAGTTTAAACATTGATAAATGTTACAGCTTGAATTTAAACCAGGCTGTTTAAGCCTGGGGTTGTTTGCTTCTAGGTGGAACATCTGAGAAAATCTCACAGAGGAGACGAATCACCACACTGTAGGGGTGAAGGAAAGTTCCATGCACACACACTCTTCCAAACACAATGGCATAAATGAAGAGCAGGAAGGAGCTGGAGCTGCAGGGCACAGAGAGCAAACACAGAGGAGCCTTGTGTGGGTGGAACACAGCTTTCAAGAGAGAGGGACCATAAAGGCCTTGGAGGCAATGCGGACCATGTGGCGGGCAGGGGGCCAGAAAGGCCTCCGAGCCCTCTTAGGCTGTGGCCCACTGCTCCCACGGAAGGGCCAGCTGGGCAGGCCTTGGGTAGGGATGAGCTTCAGTCTCCACATGGAAAGTACACAGCTCATAGCAGGAAAAAACAGTCGTTGTGGTGGAAACTCATATCTGGAAATAACGATCTATCTAAGGGAAAGTATATTCGGTCTCAGTTAAAGTGATATGCACAAAAAGTAAAAGCATCCCATTTGGATCCATAGCAAAAACCTGCCTTGTTCTCCATTTCATTTTGTTATTCACACGAGGCCCATGAAGTAGGCAGAACAGACGCGAAGAGGAAAAGGGGCCTGGGGTGTCAGGGAGCAGCGGGGTGCTGGCCATGGTGAAGCCTTCCCTGGACCCACACGGCAGCCCCAGGCCAACTCCTCTATTTTCCTCTATTTTCGTGCTGGGCCTCTGTGAAAATGGCCAGCATAGGTGCTGATTCCTGGAACCCTGTGCATCAGCAGCCCCCGCAGTCCTCAGAAATGATACTTCGGATGGGGACAGGATGAAGGAATCTAGTATTGGTTGAGCGCCTCCTGTGTTCCGATGCTGGTAACTCATTCGATCATGAAACCTTACGACTGATTAGGCACTAAGAGTCCCATCCTAAAAATAAAGCAGTTGAGCCTCAGAGAGGTTAAAAAAAGTTCCAGGATCAATGACTAAATGAGGTTAGGTTTGAATTTAGGTTCACAAGCTCATAGTCATCCCACCACTGTGTCCTTTGATTTAGCTAATAATAGAAAATCTGGAGTGTATTGCAGCAGTATGAAAGAGGGGGAGGAGAAAGGAAAAAAATAAAGAAAGAAGAAGAGAAACAATGACTACTCTTTCTCAGGTGACAGCCATTCCACCGTGACTATTATTAACTCACGCTCTCTCACTTTTTAAATAAGGTTCACATTCAACACTGTATTTGATCCTTACAAGGCTCCTGTGAAGGTCAAAGCACACATAACTTTGTATGTCTTTAAGAGATTTGGGAATGGAATTCAGTCTGAAAGATAGTTAGTCTAAAATGAGAGAAGACTGTGCGTACTACACCTTGGGGTGGTTCTGTAATACCACTCGTGACAATGAAACAGCTGGTGGGGTCTAATGCACAGGCATCTGCACACACATGCACGCACACACATATACACACAATACATCGGAAGCTTCTGAAACAAAGTATGTCTTTACTTTGTATAATCTATGCTGTTATTCTTTGTTTTATCCCATTTCATTCTATTTCATGGCAGGGAATGTTGGTCCTGATTCATTAATATCTTACGACTAGGGCCAAAGACAGGATTTTGAAGGAGAGGAGACACTGTCCTTGGGAAAGCATGAAAGCTATACCTAAAAGGATCCAAAGGATTCTGACACACAAAAAAAATTGACCCATTTTCTTAGTAGAGAAGGAAAAGCTATGACCAAGAGGTGGAAAACATACAAACACAAAGTTTAGGTCGGTGTGAAGAGGTCTTTCTCAATAGGCAAAACGATCCAAAAATAGAACAGCTTCCTTGGAAAATAGCGAATATTCTGGCACTAGAAACATACAAGCTTAATCTTGAAGATCTCTTGATAGGAATGCTGGGGACAGAATAGAAGGTGACCTCTACATTTCCTTCCAAGCCAGAAATACAATAATTTCATTTTCTCATTTTTCTTCCCTTGACAGCAGCCACCACAGGAAATTTTGGCTTTGATGGCAGAGACAGAGGACACAGAACACAAAACAGGGACGCTGAATTCTGGTTACACTGGTAAAATGAGG
>PVIC010014445.1:0-36594 GCA_004025085.1 Thryonomys swinderianus | reverse complement strand
CGAACTCAGCAATCCTCCTGTCTCTGCCTCCCGAGTGCTGGGATTACAGGCGTGAGCCACCACGCCCAGCATTCTATGTGGTTACCGGGGAATGAACTCAGGTCCTTGCGCTTGCAAGGCAGGCGCCGGAACCACTGAGCTAACCCTCCGGCCCCCAGAAATAGTATTATTTTTGAGAGAGATACAATTTCAATGACAATATAATGTTCACTAGGGCAAAGTTCTGGCATTTTCAACTTTGGAAGTCTGACTATGGCTTAAGAAAAGGACAAATCTGTATGATAAATTTTAGAAGTGCTATTAAAATGCTGTATGTCTGCTTCACAGTTGATTCTTTTATACTATTTTTCCTTTCTAATAAAAGAGCGACAAAGAGTTAGAAAATATGACCCATCATAAAAAAGGTAAAAAAAAAATAGATATACTAAAGGTCATTTTCATGATTATCTTGAAGTTATCTGTGTAGCATTTACCCAAAATATCGTATTCCACACCTATATTTTCACTAAGGAAAATAAAAGAAAAAGATGTTGAAATTGTGTTATCATGAATTTAGTTACATTGTTATAAAAATTTTGGAAGGAGAAGTAAGGGATTTAAAAACTGTCATCAAGCTGGGCGTGGTGGCTCATACCTGTAATCCCAGCACTCGGGAGGCAGAGACAGGAGGATTGCTGAGTTCGAGGCTTGCCTGGGCTACATAGTGAGCTCAGGGCTAGCCTGCACTACAAAGCGAGACCCTGTCTCAAAACAAAACAAAACAAACAAACAAACAAACAAAAAAAACCCTGTAATCAAGTGAAGGAAGCTTTAGTTCTTCTTTTGAGGAATTTAAAATATAGAAGAGACTATACTTGAAACTACCTATGGCAGGAATAATGAATGGAATAACTTCTTAGATTCTACCCATATTTGTGACTTAAATTTACATGGACATTTTCAATTTAAACATTCATTTCAGAATCTTTGTTGCATACTTCAGAGTACATTTTTCTGTAGGTTTCTAGCCATTTTTATTGTTAAAATTAGTCTTTTGTTTTCTTTTAATTTTTTAAAGATTCTCGAATGTCTTCAGATTTATAGAAAACTTTCAGAGTGTAGAGAGAATGCCCATGTACTCAGGGTCTACTACTAAGAAACTTATGTTAGTGTGTGTATTACTTTGTTTGAGTGCAATATTGATGCACTATTCTTGACTGAAGTCTATATTTTACTCATTTTGCCTTTGTCCTTTTTTCTTTTCTTTTTGTTTTTTTGAGACAGGGTCTCGCTTTGTAGTTCAGGCTGGCTCTGAGCTCACTATGTAGCCCAGGCAAACCTCAACTCAGCAATCCTCCTGTCTCTGCCTCCCAAGTGCTGGGATTACAGATGTGAGCTACCACGCCCAGCACTGTGGTACGTGGTATTGATGGCTGGTGGGCGTGAGTCGCCATGCCCAGCCATTCTATGTGGTCATGGGGATCGAACTCAGGACCTTGCACTTGTGAGGCAGGCGCTGAAACCACTGAACTAAATCTCTGGCCCTGTTCTTTTTTCTGCTTGAGGATCCCATTCAAATACCATATCACATTGCCATGCAATGTATCTTTAGATACTTGTGACAGCTACTTGTTAACCACTGCCCTATTTTTGATGACATTCGTAGTGTTCAGGAGTACTTGTTTGACTACTTATTTAAAATATGCTCCATGAGGGCCAGAGATTTAGCTCAGTGGTTCCGGCGCCTGGCTCGCAAGCTCAAGGTCCTGAATTTGATCCCGGTAACCACATACAATGCTGGGCATGATGACTCACGCCCACCAGCAATCAATACCACATACCACAGTGCCGGGTGTGGTGGCTCACGCCTATAATCCCAGCACTTGGGAGGCAGAGACAGGAAGACTGCTGAGTTTGAGGCTTGCCTGGGCTACATAGTGAGCTCAGGGCCAACCTGAACTACAAAGGGAGACCCTGTCTCAAAAAAAAAAAAAATAAAAATAAAAGTGCTCCATGAGAGGAAAGGAAGAAGACCCCAGACATTATTTGGTCTTGAAATGAAAGGTCAGTTTGTTTTTTAGTCTCTCAATAGAGGTTTGTTTAATTTTTGTTTAAACCACTTCATAGAGGTATGATAAACATATAAAGGGCATAAATATTTCATGCATACAGCTCAATAAGTTTGTTGATGAGTGATTACCCATGAAACTGCCATTCAAATCAATGCCACAAACATGTCCAGAAAAAAACGATGACAGTTTCCTCCTGCCCTTTTTTTTTTTTAGCTTATTCTTATCTTTATTGGCACATTGTATATACACAGAATTCACTGATTTTTGCATTTTTCTCATCTCTAGACTGTGGTTGTGAATTTTTGCTGGAAAATCACAGAGGCCAAGGGTCACTGCTACCAGATCCTATTCAGGGTGAGTACTACCAGCTGACCTGCCTTTGCTGATGTTAATTGTGATTCACTGGCAAAGGTAGTGTTTTTCAGTTTTCTACAGTGTATACTTAGTCTTTTCTCCCCTGTTTTCTATTCTACACTTTTGGAGATAAGTTACTATGCAGAACCCACATTTAAGGAGCCAGGCATTATGTTGTATCTCCCAAAGGGTTGAATAGATACATAAGTTTCTTAGAATTCTTCATGGACTGTTTCACTCTTTCCTATTTATTTGCTTATTTATCCAATAATTTATTTTTGTCAGTATGAACTTATAGAAATTTATTTTCTGCTTTGTGTCATAATTCAGTGTTACTTTTTTATTTTTGTATGTGTGAATTGTTGCAGTTTAGACCATGGGGAACTCTTTCAATGGTGCCTGTATCTGTTTGATGTATCTCTCTCCTCGACTGTGTATATGGTTGCAAACACTAATTTTTTAATATTTTCTTACTTTTTGGAGCTACAAGATGTTACAGATTTGTCTTGCATATATTCATTCCCTTTTTCAAGGTCAGGTATTTCTCCCAGGAGCTGTAGTTCCTTTGACTGGAGCATGACATTAGAAAAAAAGATCTGGGTATTAAATGAACTCTTTGGTACTGAGCTATCATTGGTTCTCAGCTCTCTTATGTGAGTGTTTGTGTGTGCATACTAATTTAGATACTTGTAAGTGGAAGATGTGTTTCTATATGTCATTTGTTTATGTCTAGATTATGTTCAAGATGAGTTCATAGTGATGCTCTCAACTCTAATCTGTAACCACATGGGCTATTCTAGCTTTCTCTGCTTGATTTTAATTTCCACTCCAACAATGAGAAACTCCTCCCTTTGTCTACCTGAGTGTTAATTCAAATGTACATGTTCCTTTCTCCTCAAAATGTAACCCGTGTGCTGTCAAAATGAGTTGCTACCAAATTTTCATGGCACAGCTGATTTTTCTTGCTTTTAGAAGTTATTCCAGAAAATTGAAATGAGCAAAAGCTACCCATTTTATCTTATGAATCTAGTATTATGTTGATAGTAAAACCATATGTGCAAGAAGAGAAACTTTATTACCTTTTATGAAGCTAGTTGCAAAAATCTCGACAGAATTTTAGCTAGTTACATTTAGTACTGTAGCAAAAAAGTGTACCAAAATGAAATGACATTTATGTTAAAAAACGAAGATGACTCAACACAAGACATATAGTTTATAATTCTTAAACTAAAGAAGAAAACAGTCTTATTTCAATTTCCGCAGAATCATTAAAGCTTTTATCTAATTATTAAAAACTTTTAGCTATTATGAAAGTTGTTTGCAAATGAAGAGTGAAAGAAGAACTTAACTACATAAAGATTTAATACTAAACATGATTTCCCCCTAAGCATTAAATTTACTGAAACAATTTTGCATGTGTTTATTTGGGTGCGAAATATTACTTAAATATTGCTTCAGAAAATAAATGAAGCATGACAATTAAAAAGGAAAGTATAATTATTATATGCAGATTATAGCCATTTGCCTAGAAAAACCAGCCATACTAATCCACTTTTGCTACTATAATGACACATTTGAGCCTGAGTAACTTAATGAAGAAATTTTCTTTAGCTCATGGCTATGCTGTAAGAATAAGACATACCTGGTGATGCCCATCTTGCTGGCAGAGCAAGAGCTGGTATAGGACAGCACATAGTAAGGGACAGGGAATGTGTGTATCTACTTTCTCTGACCTTTCCTTTGTCACACAGGAACTAGTTTTCAGTTATAGCAGCACCACCCTGATAACTTTATCTAATTTTAATAAACTCCCAAAGACCCCTGGCTAAAACACCATGGTCAGAGTAATTCGATCTTATTAATCTGGCCAATCTTTTCAGCTAGTGAAAATTGTTTTTAGAGCTTGGTTTTATCCTCTAGCATGTTAGTTGGTATTGCGATTCTGAAAGCAGTGATTTTTCATTTGTGTCCTTTCACCCACACTCAGACCATCCAGTATTGTATTTCTGCTGGTTTTTCCCATCTCTGGATTAAATGTCCATGTGACGGAGAGGAGAGTGGGATTCGACTTCTCCCTCCACCACACTAGTTGTGTGGCCTTGACAGTTCCCATCATGCTCTGTTTCTTGTGAAGCAGGGATTAAAAATAAGAGACTTGTAGTTTGCTGTGAGGAAGATACAGAGTAGTTCCCCTAAGCCAGTTAACACACTGCCTGCAAGCCAGTAAGAATAGCTCTGATTTCAGTGATTTGTTTCTATCGAAGGAATTCAGATTGGCAGGTTTAGCTCATTTGCTTGAGGTCACAAGCCAATTAGAAAATGAATCAGGGCTTTATGCTTGGTAACTGTCAACATGGGATCTAGTCTACAAATAGCAGAGGTACAGATCACCGGATTCAAATTCTGCTCTTGACATTAGCTGACTAAAATTCTGCTCTTGACTTTAGCTTATGAAAGAAGTTCTACTCAGGATTGGCTATAAAAGATAGGTAGGGTTTGAAGACTTGAACCACTATAAGAACTGATAACGAATAAGATAAGGACACTGTTTTGGTTGCTGCACCTAAAGGCAGTTGCCAAGTTAGGGGTTTGCTGCTGGGAGAAGTAGACCTGAAAGGAAACGAACTCTGTTGACCAGATAAGCACCTGGGAAAGACTGATTTAAATGAATGGCAACTAAAGCATTCAGCAAAGTTACCTTCACACACGTGTTCATTTGGAACCTGACATTTCAATTCTGTTTCAGTTTGAACCCCAGCAGGAGAAAAAGAACCAAGAAAATGTCTAGTTCGTCCATGAGGCAGTCAGCTCCCAGGGAATGAATGCTATCATTGATACTATTGAATGAATGTTTAATATGTGCTGGGCATTGTATGTTTAATACTAATAAGAACAGAAAGTAGGAAGTACAATTACTGTTTCCATTTCTCACAGAGGAAGCAGAGAGATGAAGTAATTTCCTCAAGGCCACACGACAAGTAAATGAGGGAGCACTGGCTGACAGAGGCCATTTGCTCTGTCGTATCCTCGTGGGGAGACTCGCAGCCCTGAGAGAGCCAGAGAGGAGAGAGGTTAGAGAGACAAGGTGGTTTCGAGACATTTTTGGGGTTGCCTGAAGGCAGCTTCACTCCAATTCTGGATTTGGGGCAAAGTCTTCCTTCCAAGAGTGATGGCACAAGTCTTCCAACACTAGCAATGAGTGGTCCTTTGGGATTTTTGTTCCCTATGATCTGTCGGCTGGGTCCCGTTTGGTACAGTAGGCAAGGGGAGAGAACACAGGGCTTTCAGAGCTCAAAGTTATCCTGCACATTGGTGCGTGGTTCTCCAAGCTTTTCCCTCTGTGACTGAATCCCTTCTGTGTGTGAGTGCTTTTACTTTTGACGTTTTTGGAGGGTTTTTTTCTGTGTTAATTTCCTTGCTTTCCCTTTCTGGCCTGCTGTGTCTCTGGCAGCATGGTGAGGATTTGAGTCAGTGCTGTGGGAGTCAGCACATCGCTTATGAACAGCCTGTCATCAGGCACCCTGGGAAAGAGCCCCTCGGCCTTGGAGAAGACTGTGCTACAGACTGTGCTGCCTGTCACCAGATGTGGGATCAGGGTTTAAAGAGCAGCAGTAAAAGGAAAGGCAAACGTTCCCTTTGAACTATGCTCATTGCTTAATGAATTCCATCAGCACTTGTCTGCAGGAGAAGGCAGGTGACTAGATTCAACTTCAGTCTATGTGTTATAAAATAAAAACTATAAGAACAGTGCAAGGCAAAGGAAACAGGAGAGAAGCATTAAATCCCTTCTTTACTCTGTTTTGGAGAGACAGTGTGAACACAAATAACATTATCAACAACCCATACAAATAAGCCACATAGATTAGCCTGTACTGATAAGTCCAGTTCCTTTGATTTGTAACATGGTTCTGGCACCCTTTGATGGAAAGATATGTCCATAGTAATTTTCAGGAAAACATTTTCTACAAAACAGAGTAAACTTGGGCCGGAGATTTAGCTCAGTGGTGCCGGCACCTGCCTCGCAAGCGCAAGGTCCTGAGTTCGATCCTGGTAAGCACATAGAATGCTGGGCGTGGTGACTCACACCCACCAGCAATCAATACCACATAGCACAGTGCCAGGCATGGTGGCTCATGCCTGTAATCCCAGCACTTGGGAGGCAGAGACAGGAAGACTGCTGAGTTCACGGCCGCTTACCTGGGTTACATAGTGAGCTCAGGGCCAGCCTGAACTACAAAGCGAGACCCTGTCTCAAAAAAAAAAAAAAAAAAAGAGTAAACTTTATGGATCTATGGAAATATAGTCGATAAGTTTATAGTAAATATATCAGTTTATAAAAAGAACTGAATTTTTATGAATCATGTAGTAATGTAGGCAGTAATGGTTTGCTCTAAAAAGTGTTAGTTCTACAATCTAGTGTTAATGATAATTACGGTAACAGTTAAAGTGGTAAATAAGTGTTTATATATAGGGATTCTCATAATCTCTCAAGACAAGATTTGTATAAAGCACCAGGTATCTTTTTGAATATTTGTGGATAACAAATGTTGGGAAGGATAGGGAGATATAGGGTCCTCTGGACACTGTTGTTGAAAATGTTAATTAATTTGGTGAGGGTTTCAGGCTCAAATTTTCTTTTTGGTCATGAATACTGATGCTATTTTTCCCTTATATTATTGGCCACTTGGAAAGAGTTTTAAAAATACTTATTAAAGTTTTGCTTGTTTGAAAAATTCAGGTGTTCCTTTCTTACTGCTTTGTAGGTAACCTTTCTATATGTTAGACACTACTCCTTTGGCAAATGCATGTATTGTGAAAATCTACTCCTTGTCTGTGGCTTGACTTTTCACTCTCAAAACATTTCCATTTTATTTAATAGTTCACTAATGACCATCCAATAGCCCAATGTAAAAAATGTGGCATAATTTTAAAAATAAAATAATTATTATTAGTTGGAGATGGTAGTTGTTGTTTGACTCTGGAATACCTTTCAAAAGCTCATGTGTTGAAGGCTTGATCTTCAATACAACAATGTTCAGAGAGAACTAGGAAGGTGACTGGATCACAGAGGAGCTAAGCCCATCAGTGAACTCATCTATGGGGATTCATGGCAGAATGGGTTATCAAGAGGAAAGACCCAGTAGAATTAGGTCACTGGGAGTGTGCCTACAAAGAATTTATCTTATCCTGACCCCTTCCTTTCTCTTTCTCTCTGCTTCCTGGGTGCCATGAGATTAGCAGCTCTCCTCACCTTTCAGCCATGACCTTCAGCTATGATGTTTCTGTCTTATCAAAGGCCTAAAAGCAATGAGGCTGGCTGACCACAGACTGAAAATATTTGAAACTATGAACCATAATAAATCTTTCTCCTTTTAAATTGATTTCCTCAAGGATTTTGCCACAGTGATGGAAAGCTAACACTGTAGTATATGGTAAAATTTTTCACTATCTTGTTCCTATTTTTAAGGTAGGAGATTTGGAAAGTCTCTTTTAACATTCCTATCTCTGAGTGGAAAACTCTTGCATGTAGGATTGGGGTCTTACCATTTAAATTCAAAACAAGAGTAAATGCAGTTATTCTCAGCAGCCATTTTTAACTTGCTTTTTAAATTAAATTACTGTTGGTAAGTAAACTCTTTTGGATAGAATTGCAGAAAAATTGACAGAAAATTATGTACCTACTGTTAAAAAAATTTGTTCCCTAAGACTAATTTATGGTGCAAAATGGAAACTTTACATATGTTCTTCACATTGTAGCAGATGTGTCTAGAAATTTTTGCGTGGACACTAATTACAGAATTGCAGGAAGCTTTTTGGCAGTGCAGAGATACATTTGCAAAAATAGACCAGACTCAGTCAGTTCTATTACCTGAAAGAGACTGATTATGTTAAAATAAAACATTTTAAACAATAAGTCTCATCATGTAATTTCTTTAGCCAGAAAAAGGTTTCTGCAAGTATAGCAATATGAAGTGTGATCAAAATATACAGTGAATTTTAAAATTAAAAATATTTATTACAGTGAAAGGTCTATCAGCATAAATCTTTAAAAAAATATTCCCCCTTGTTTTAGACACACTTACCCTATTATTCTTGCCACTTAATAAAGCAGTGGTCTCGTCCTATCCATCCATCTCTGGGTTGCTGGCCCAGCCTGCTTCTGCGGTGCCACTCTGCTGGCACTGAAACAGTTCTGGAAGTCTTCTTTCATCAGTCGCTTTCCAAGGTGTGACCAAAAATATGGTAAGTGCTGCTGAATGCTACCCAATGGGAAGACAGCCTCGTAAAAACATTACTTAGGTCCTGCTTGCTTTATTCTCCTGCTATGGTACCATATGACTTCTTGCTCTTCCCAAAAGCAAAAAGCACCTTAACAAGTAAGCATTTTGAACAGATTCATGGCATCAAGGTGGTGCAACCCAAGTTATGAAAGGGGACTCCCACAACTCTTTGCAGCAAAAGAGGTGAGAAAAGTGTATTTGAAGCAGGAAAAGGAGTATTTTGAGGAGGATTAATGGCAATGTGTTTTTTATTAAAGCACATTAACACTTTTGTAAATGTTCATCATACTTTTTTTTTTTGTTTGATTTTTGAGACAGGGTCTCGCTTTGTAGTTCAGGCTGGCTCTGAGCTCACTATGTAGTCCAGGCAAGCCTTGAACTCAGCAGTCCTCCTGTCTCTGCCTCCCGAGTGCTGGGATTACAGGCGTGAGCCACCATGGCCGGCACTGTGCTATGTGGTATTGATTGTTGGTGGGTGTGAGTCTCCACGCCCAGCATTATATGTGGTTTCCGGGGATCGAACTCAAGACCCTGCGCTTGCGAGGCAGGGGCCGGAAACACTGAGCTAACCCTCGGGCCCTCATCATACTTTTTGATGACATGCAGTATACATTTACATATATGTATTGGGATTATATATATGAAATTAAAATGACTCTGAAGCAGTATTGCATGAGAAATGAGAAGTTTCTGTTTCTCTCATATTCCTTGGTGAGATTGCTGGTGAACGTACACCATGTTGCCAGTCAGCACCTTGCGGCTTTGCTCCCCCTAGCGGACACAGCTTCCCGGGTGAGGCTGTGTCTTGGGGATGGCTGCCTTGTTCTTCTGTAGATTGATGCTCCTCCTTCCTCCTTCAGGTCAAAGTCGGACCTCTCTGAAAAGCTACCCCTGATGTTTTATTGTCTTTTGCACTTTGTAACACACATTATTTGTGTCATAAATATAGTATACATAATTCTCAGTGGAATTCTAGTATGCAATAACTTTTAGGCTAGTTGGGTGTGGTGATGCAATTCTAGCATTTAGGAAGGTGAGGTAGAAGGATCCCGGGCAGTTTGAGGTCGGCCTGGTTACAAAATTATTTCAAACGCAGCCTGAATTATGTAGCAAATCCTGTCTCAACAAACAACAAAAAACTCCCACAAGTTACTTGTAGAAAACTGCATAAAAATGTGACTCAAGGAAAGGGTTGTGATTGATTTAATTTTTTTGTATATATATATGTGCATATTAGTATATATGTATATGTAAATATATATGTATGTGTAGAGATAAGTACACATACATATATGATTTCCAATATGGGTACATGTACTTATGGGAAAAAAGACATCATTCCTAGAGACAAGGTCTAAATACTAAATCTTTTAATTTTATAAAATAGGAGTAAGCAATATGCTTATTAGGAAATATTACAAGATGAAATATTTTTTGGTGAACTTTCAAAAATTATTTTTACTAATATTGTTATATGCTGGTAAAGGAAGAAGCATAATTTCTATATTTGCTAGATAGCTTATTCTAGATAAAGGATCATTTTGTTTCTATAATCTGTGACACCTGGAGTAAAAGATAGGTTTTTTTTTTTGAATTCCACATTAGCTATTTACAGAAACTCTAGGGGAAGGGAAAATGGAAATCTTAGTTTTTGTAAATTTCTCCTCGTTGTTAGACATAGACAGCTTCTGTCAGAGTATGTTAGTGAATCTTTGAGTGTGTAAGGCAGCTCTGAGGAGTAGTAGGAGATAAAATAGAAAATAGAAAACAGAGGAGCTGGGCGAAGTAAGGTAGTCTCTGGAGGCTATTGCTAAGTAGAGAGCTATTTGTTGAATTCCCAAAATAGACAAGGCACTATTCTAAGGACTCAAGATTCATTGGTACACAAAACAGATAAAAATCTCTGCCCTTATAGTGCAGTAGTCAGGTGGCTGGAGCTCTGAGATTTTGAGAGGCCAGGTGTGCTAGAGGACCCAAGGATTCAACTCGAGTGAATTTCCAGCAAGGTCATAATGTATAAAAATGCTGTGTGTCAGGGATATGTAGTTATATCTTTGTAGTTATGTGACTGTAATTACATGTAGTTGAAACAAACCAGAGAGGAAGAGAGATTAAGCAAGGGGATGGACAGCTCTGACAGACATCTCAATGTACTCTGCCCATTTCTGTCTGCCAGGGTTGATCCCTCCCACCATGCATCACTTCCTCCTGTGTAGTGCTCTGCAGAGCCCTCTGGGATCCAATGCTGTGTGCATCACATGTATTGCAAGCCAGGAAAAAGACAGCCCTATCTTCTTTCTATGTTCTAATCTGTTGGAGAGTTGCCCAGACCACATTGTATATGCAGTGATTTTTCTCCAGTTTCCCAAAACAGGTGTTTCCATTTTAATATATAACCTCTGCTCCTTTATCTTCTCTGCTTAGAACTTTTCAGTAGCTTTCCATTGTCTTTAGGAGACAAGCCAAACCAGAGATAAGAGCCGTACAATCCAATGGCTCTCAATCCTCACTCTGGCCTTGCTAGAATCTCTCAGTTGATTCTCAGAGACTGTGCAGTTTAATCTGTCCACCCCTCACCCCTGTCCCTGCTTGGTTAAATATCAATTTGTTCTTTCCCAGAGAACTTCCTCTGACTTCCAGGCTAAGCCTCTGTCTTAGTCTACTGGCTGCAGTAACAAAATGGACTTAGAATTTCTAAATAACAGAGGTTATATAGGAAACTACAGTTCCAGCAAAGTCCAAGATCCAGGTGTTGGCAAATTCAGTGTCTGGTGGGAACTTGCTCTATGCTTCAAAGATGGTATCTTGTTGTGAAGTCTTCACATAGAACACAGACTTCCTTCAGGCTTCTTCTAGCAGGACTCTAATTCCTTTGATGCAGGTGGACTTCTCACTTAATCACTTCCCAAAGATCTCACCCTTTAACACTGTCACCTTGTATTAGATTCTAGCATATGACTTCCAGGAGAACATCAACCTTCAGAGCACGGGACCCTCCTGGGGATGCTCTTACAGGGCTCTTCAGGTCCACACTTGCAGCTCACTGTGCAGTCCTGGTTTCTGCATCGGTTTTCAAGTTTCAGTAGTCTGGCAACCATCCTCTTCCTATCACCTGTGTCCTCAGAGCTAAATGTAGTGTGCAGTAGATCAACAATGTAGACAGCTCTCCTGAGGGGCCTGGAGACCAGTCAGAGTGACAAGCTCAAGGCTGTCTCCAGAATCTGTCTTCTTTCCTCATGACCTTGTGGCTTTGGGCCTAGGCCAGCTTTTCTCCTGTGGGCTAGATGTGCTCCTAGGAGGCTCCTTACTGCTGCAAGGTTGTACATTTCTCACTTGCTTGGGTGGGCTCAGGAGGGGTCCTTGGGTTCAATCACGTTCAGCACCAACCTCTATCCCCAATGCCAAAGAAGACACAGTTAGAGGAGATCAGAATGGGGAAAAGTATGCTATATCCTTTGCCATCAGGGAAATGCAAATTAAAAGAGCAATGAGATTCCATTATGTATCTATGAGAATGGCCCAAATCCAAAGCACTTATGATACCAAATATTGGCAAAGATGTGGAGCAACAGAAACTCAAACTCACTGCTCTGGGAATGCAATGTGGCAAGGCCTTTCTGGAAGGCACTTTGGCAGTTTCTTGCAAAGCTAAACATAATCCTACCATATGATCTAACATTCATGCACCTTGGTGTATATCCAATGAAGTTAAAAACTTATGCCCACAGAAAAGCCTGAACACAGATGTGTATAACAGCTTTATTCATCCTTTCCAGCACTTGGAAAGAAACAACATGTCTTTCTGTGATATTTCCAGACAGTGGAATATTATTCAATGCTAAAAAGAATTGATCTAATAAGCTATGAAAAGATATGTAGAAACTAAAATGAACTTAGTAAAAGAAGCCAATTAGATAAAGCACACACTGCATGATTCTAGCCATATGACTTTCTGGAAAAGGCAAAACTATGGTGAAAGTAAAAAAAAATGTTATTGATTGCTGGGGCCTGAGAGGAAAGAAGGATGACTAAGCAGGACACAGAGGATTTTTAGAGCAGTGAGATTTCTCTGTATGGGGTTCAGCAGAGGATACATGTATGTCACTATACCTTTGTCCAAATCCGTAGAATGTACCACATTAAGAATACAACTGAAACTATGGATTTGGGGTAATAATGATGCTCACAGTAAGTTCACTGATGGTGACAACTACATCGTTCCTGTGGGGGATACTGACTGTGGTAAGTCGTTTTCCTGTGGAGGTGGGGATGGAACCCGGGTCTCGATGTATGCCAAGCACATGCTGTACCATGGAGCTAGCACTCAGCCCTGGTGAAAGCTCCTAAAGCCTTATTGTGGAAGAGACTCTGAACAGGAACATCGCCAGTTCACAGAAGCCCACCTGTCATCTTAGAGAAATGTAGTTTTCATTTTACTTAGGTCACAGAGGACCTGTTGGTGAGTTACGGGGGATAGGTCAGCAGGTCACGAGCAGTCCCCTGAGGACATGTCAAGATACCACAGAGGGGCCGGAGGGTTAGCTCAGTGGTTCCAACGCCTGCCTCACAAGCGCACGGTCCTGAGTTCGATCCCCGGTAACCACATATAATGCTGGGCGTGGAGACACGCCCACCAACAATCAACACCGCATACCACAGTGCCGGGCGTGGTGGCTCACGCCTGTAATCCCAGCACTTGGGAGGCAGGGACAGGAGGATTGCTGAGTTCACGGCGGCTTGCCTGGGCACCTTAATGAGCTCAGGGCCAGCCTGAACTACAAAGCGAGGCCCTGTCGCAAAAAAAAAAAAAAAAAAGATACAGAGGACACATCGCAAGCCACAAACCTGCCATTTTTCCTGCTCCCCCGAAGTTCTCTGAGAACACTGTAAAAGAAGCCTGTTTGCCTGTAAGAGACACCTTATCTCTTCTGCCTGCTCAGACAGGTCCTGTTTGGGTTTAGCAATAAACTCAGTTGGACTGCTGAGTTTGTGTCCCTTCTTGCCTGCTCAGGATGTATATAAAATTTCCTTATATTTCAAATAAAGCCTTGGACTCTGTAACCTATGCAGTTTCCTTGACCTACTTTATTTCCTCCAAATTCTGTCACTTAAACACAAACTTTTCTGTTACTCATTTCAAGGTCACCACGTACTTCTGCTCCTCCTGCCCATGTGTAGCTGCTGTTTGCCTTATTTCTGTATTTTTCATTTGCCTCTCATCTCCACTGTGCGTCTTGGCTCAATGGTAACCCCGGTTCTTTTCTTCACATTTTCTATGTATTCGTTTTTGTTAGGATGCTGCCTCAGAGAGCTTCTTTCCGTTTTTGCCTAGTTTCTGGCTTTGGTTCTTATCTGTGTTCCTATCAAAGGGCTTCCAAATCCTTTGGGACTGGAGAGGTGGGGAGGGTGGCGCCCTCACGCTGGAGAGAAGGGCCCTTGTCTGCCGGCTGAGAGCTCTCCACGTCACGCGCTGTGGGTTTGTCCCTACACTCCGAGGCAGCCACGCCAGCTTCTGACTTGGAGAGCAGTGTGTTCTCACAGAGAGAAGAAACACGTAGACATCAAACCATCTTTTTGAACTGCACACAAATTTGAATAAAGTGGAGGAAACTCTGCCCTGGTAATCAGAGAGTAATTTGGGTTCGTCTACTTTGACTAAATACTTGTATCTGGAGTTGTAGCACTTCCCTTTTATGTTCTCTGTCAGGTTGTCTATATATGCCAATTAAGCCTATAAAAACTGAATTTGACTTGAAGTATGTTATCTTGTGGAGAGATTTTTCCTGAAGCAGGTAACAAATAAGAGAGGGGGGGGAAATCAAGAAAGTTACATACTTTTTTTTCTCTTTTTCTGAAATGGATCATGAAATATTATTTGAATTACAAGATTAAGGAATCACATGCTGTTTCTCCTGGATGTGATACAAAGCTTTGCCTCTCTTATTGGCCACCTCTGTTGTCATGACAATAATCCTGTGTTTGAGATGCAGAAGGACATTCATTCAGCATGAAGACCAGGCCAGTTTATTAGAACAATTATTTATGAGTAAGTGTTACTAACATAAGACTCACTGTCAAACTTGGAGAGAAAAATCAAAATAGTCTATGTCCCTCACATGAGATCAGGAAAAATATTGTATATAAGATACAACTGCATCACTTTATTTGCCACCAATTTAGTATAAATATGGAAACACAGGGAATACAAACATATAGTTGTTGAAATTTAGTCCTGGAACTCTTTAGAAATAATTCAGTGTATGTTTTTCTAATTCCAAAAAAAGAAAGATAACTAAAAGAAAGAGAAAAAGATTATTCCTTATGAAGCTGTATGGATAATTTCTTGTGGGAAATCAATGAGCACTAGAAATTTATGTTACTGTCAGGAGAAATGCAGAACTAATCTAAGTGGACATCCTATGGTCTCAAATTCACCACCTCATAAGTAAAATAAATATATTTTCTCATAATAAGGTTGTGAGGCACTTCTGATTGGAGTATATGACTTTACCTCTAGAGATGTAATCCCAACTGAGCAAAGTAATTGAATTTTTAATATAGTTTTTTTCTTGCATATACAAGATAAGTAATTATTTCTCTCTGAAAATTAGCATGGTTTAGTCAAATCATGTTATTCCTGAAGGCTTTGAAGATGACTCTGAGCTAAAGACCAGTGATTGATAACTTTCCAAACTCCTTATTCATCCTGAAAAAAACCTCTAATAAGAAAATTCTTTCAGAAATGAACAGAAATGGGTGGCTAAGTGTCTTTCAATTTTAAGAGAATTTAGCATTCAGGTGAAAAGCTAACCAATAACCAAAGTGATACATCTGCTTGTAGCTATATTGTCTCCTGAGTCCTGTGTATCTTCTCACAAAGTGTAATTACAAGTTGCACTTCCATTGACTTCCTCAGAGTTTAAACTTTTCCTTCTCTAACATGTATAAAACATTCTTTCATATACCACATTTTACCATAGATTTGTCTTTTTCTGAAAGTAAGTAATATTTTACTGCCAACTATTGCTGTGGAATTCTTTCAGTTATGACTCGGCATTATTTCCAGGAAATTAGTTTTAATTTCATGTGTAGATATTTCCTTTTAGTGATGAAAATGGAGATAAAGATTAATCACTCTGCATTAAATAATTAGGAACTAATTTTTAGATGTAGAAACTTACAGAAAGTATGAGTTTACATAAGTGAAATAAATAGGGCACAGATGTGTAAATACTATATCATTTCTCTAGTATGAGAAACTCAAGGTGTAAATGATTCTAAAATGTGTGATAGGTAGTGTGAAATGGGAAGAAAATGTTCAAAAGGAAAAGGGAAAAAGGAGGGGTGTAAGGGAACAAAAAGAAGGGAAAGAAAAATTTGATAGTAAACAAAGGAAACAAACTTATGTAATAAGAGGTGAGGGTTGTATATAGGGAGGGCAGAGGAATGGGAAAAATGAAAATCAAAATGCAGTTAAATATTCTTTTGAAGTGTAGTAAATTACAGAATTACTGTACTGGCACCAATTCTCAATGTTGGGTGGGATCATAATGCATATATAAAATGTACCGATAAAGTCAATTTAAAAAAAAAGTATGAGTTTAGAAGATTTTTAAAAATTGGATCAATAGGGCCAGAGGGTTAGCTCAGTGGTTCCAATGCCTGCCTCGCAAGCGCAAGGTCCTGAGTTCGATCTCCGGTAACCACATACAATGCTGGGTGTGGAGACTCACACCCACCAACAATCAATACCACATACCACAGTGCTGGGCGTGGTGGCTCACGCCTGTAATCCCAGCACTCAGGAGGCAGAGGCAGGAGGATTGTTGAGTTCGAGGCTTGCCTGGGCTACATAGTGAGCTCAGAGCCAGCCTGAACTACAAAGTAAGACCCTGTCTCAAAAAAAAAAAAAAATTGGATCAATACAAATGCTTAATTTAAAAGGAATTTATTTAGTGTAGGGATTATTCAATACCAACTAAATGGAGATGTTGTGAAGGGTTGGGGAAAGTATTGGGCTGTGGCATAACAATATAACTGTGGAGCTTAGTTCTACTTAATATTATGGCAACTTTAACACCAAATTTTTAAATTGATAGGTGAATTAAAACCAGTAATCAAAGTTTGCATAAGTTCTCAAATGGGCCTCAGGATAAATGACCTACTGATATACACTCTCACAGATGTATCAATAATTACTATCACTAACACACAATTCTGAGCATTTTAAAGTGGTAATAAGAAATACTGTTGTGGTGTATGTCTGGGTGTAAGGAAAAGGCCAGTCGATTATTATTATTATTTTTTGGAAAGCACAAGCTCATGAGAGTGCGTGGAAATCTGAAAGGCAGAGACACGATTGTATGTGAGTTCTGTTGTTATTTTTGACTATGGAGAAGAAGCAGTTTTTTCACATATACACACTATACATATATACGCTCAAAACACAAAAACACATGGTCTGTAATTCTATTATCTATCTATCATCTATCATCTATCTATCTCCTGTCCTTCCATATTATCTTTAAAAACATAATTTTACTAATTAGATATGCTTATAACTCTTAAACTTATACACATCATTATATAATTTGAGAAAATATTTTACCTTTTTTTTGGTTAAAGCATTATAACTAATGCTATTTGGAGAAGCAAATACTAAACTACAAATGTCTGATGAAAAAAAATTTTGATTTTGAAAAGAGTTGAAATTGAAAATTGGACATTTTATTGTAGTTAAATATTCTTTTGAAGTGTAGTGGTAAATTACAGAATTAATTTCTTTTATATTTTATAGTTAGATTAAATCCCTTTAAATATTCTAGACAGAGAATTCTAAAAAAATCCCCACTTTATAAAGAAATTGAATTCTTTATTGGTACATTTTATACATCATGATCACACTCAATGTTGAGAATCTGTACCAGTATATGACATGAATCAATTCTCATTTTTCCTATTTCCTTACCCTCCCTACATCCTCCAACCCTTATATTTATATGCTTTGTCTCCTTTTTTAAAAACTTTTTTTTTAAAGTCTGGAAATTAATTTTTTCTTTTTTCTTTTTTTTTTTCCAATACCAGGGATTGAACTCGGGCCCTTGTGCATCCAAGGTTGGTGTGGTACCACTTGAGCTAAATCCCCAGCCCCAGAAAATTGACTTTTTGACAGGAATTTCTTCCTAGGTTGGCCTAGTGGGGAAAATCAGAGTATAGCTTTTAATTTCTATTAGAGAAAAATGTTTAACAGGTTCTTCATGAGGCCCAGAAGCTGTAATTATTTTAGTCATCATTCTCAACCCTGCATTAAATGCCTGCATTATGTGGAACTGGGCTGGGAATTAGGCAGTGGGTGTCTTCAGCAGTACTGGGGCTCCATCCTCCTTCAGGAAGCAATAGCGATGTAAAATGGACATGACCATAGGCCTGTGGCTGGTCAGTTGTGATCCCACAACTGGTGTGGAAGAACATCACCAAATCCCAAAATTACTCTGCTTGTTTTAACTATGACAAGTTCTTCTAAGGAACAAACTGGTGATTAAGAGCAGAACTAACTCCTTGGAGAATCTTTCAAAGGGAAAAAAACTCTCTGTCCAGGTATTTGTTCCAGGGACTCATACAGAGCAGAACTGCAGCCCTCTGGCAAGAGGTCTCAGAGTTTAACGTGTGTCATTCCCTCCTGTATCAGCTTCTGTGACAACACAAAGAACCTGCAGCATTAGGGAAGGAAGGGGAGTGCCAGAGATGCTCATATCAACTACAAAGTAGAGAAAGACGAGAGAAATGCAGGTTAATATCCTCTGGGAAGGAGCTCAGTGCAGGTCTAGGTGAGAGGCGGAGATGTCAAGCCCTGGGAAAGAGGGGAGAACCACTGCTGATTGAGGGGGGCTCTTCATAGGCAGGGTGAGTGGCTTTCTTCTGAAGTGTGAGACTGTCGCAGGAAAGAAAGGCTGCATCTCTGCAAATAGAAGATTCTTATTTGTTTACTTTTTTGGCGGGGGAGAGTGACTGGCTGCTATAACTCTTGCAGATAGTGTCAAACAATAGAAAAGAAAAACAGAGAGAAAGTGAGAGTCTGCTATTAATTAAACCCGTTTCAATTTTTTTTTCCATACAACTTCTCTCTTTGGCCTATGGATTTTCTTTTCTTTTTCTTTTTGTCATTAAATTGAAGAGCACAGCTCTATATGGATTACAGTGCAATATTCTGGTTTTGAACTTCACATTGCAGTTTAATTTTGAGATGAAGTATTCTACTGAATACACGATGAATTTAAACCCATGTGTGGAAGAAAGATGGAAGTAAGAGGGGAGCGGACCACTTCACTGCAGAAGGGACAGCCAGGAAAGGCAGGTTCGCCCAGTCCCTGACGTGTGTGTCAACACGCCCAGCCAGAGGCACTGCGCAGTGTGAGCTAGCCGGGAGAAGGCTCTTTTAAGCACAATTTCATTGGGTTCTCACAATGATTTGGGGAGGTAACCATGGTTTTTGTGTTTAAGTGATGGAAATAAAGCTAGTTATGATTGTCTAACTCCCTCTGAGCCTCAGCTAACAGACCCAGTACTTGGATTTAAAGTCTCTGGCCACTGCCACAGTTTGAATTTACTACAGGTGCTTCTTAAAAACATGGTATCAAAAGTCACAGGATATTTCTGCTCCTAAAATCTTGGCATCAGTTCCTTTTCTATACTGGCTTTTCATCATCTTCTACCCTTTTTCTTTTATCTTAGTGTTTGTATAATGTTGTAACTAATTTTTCTTTTTAAAAGCCATTATTGGGACTTAGATTAGGATACTATCTACTCCTGAAGAACAAAATTAAATACTGGTTGGGATTCAAGAAATCTTAAAGCACAGATAGCCTTCTCTGTGGCTGCCCTAGGGCTGGGGATTTAGTTGAGGATTTACCATGCCTACCTTGTAGCTGCCCTAGCAGTGATCCGAAGAGGCCAGTCTGTTACTCAAGTCAAATGCAGACTGTGGCATTGTCTGTGATGCTGGTTTTGTAGCCATGTAGAATGTAAGAATTTTGGGGTCACAGAGGCTTCTACCCAGATTTCAGAGGAAGGCATGATAGGCCAGTCAATGTGTGCCTGAAAGAGCAATGTGTGAGGCTGTGAAAATGAAGTCCAAAGTGCAGGACATTGGAGATGAGAGGAACCTCAGTCTTTTGCTGAGAAAAGTGTGGCCATTGTATGTAGCCAATCCAAGAGAAAAGCCACGAGGGCTACAAATTGCAATACTCTTGTGGGGCCATCCAAGCCCTTTGGAGCTCATACCTTACCACAACTTGCCCCAGGTACTAGACATGGAGCTAATATTTGCCCTACTGTGCTTTGGTCTTTCATTGTTTCTATTTTTTTCTCTCTTCCTATTTCTCTCATTTGGAATGGGAGTGTTTCCCCTGTGCCTTTGTATGTTGGCAGTGTGTAACTTTATTTTAGATTTTTACAGGGGTTTAGAGCTAAGAGTTTGCCTCAAGTCTCATAGGAGACTTTAGACTTGGACTTTTCAGCAGTACTAGAACTGTTAAGATTTTTCGCAATTCTTAGAGATAGACTAAATGTACTTTGCATAGTGCAATGGACATGAATCTTTTGGGAGCCAGGGATAGATTGTTATAGTTTTGTTTGAAAATGTCCCACTAATGCCTCATATACTCAGAGGTGAATCTTTGGGAATATGATTGAGTCATGAGTATGCTATACTTAGGGGATTAATTTACTGATGGGTTCATGGCTAAATGACCGATTAGGAGGTGGAGCATGATTGGGAGACGTGTGCCACTCCCAGGTGGCATGACCTGGAAGGGTTATTTTTGTCCTTCCTCTCTTCTCTCCACTTTCTGGTTGCCTTTTCCTTGCCATGCCATTTCTGCCTTAGGGCAAAATGATCACAGATTAATTCCTCTGAAAACTATAAGCCCAAATAAACCTTTCACTCTTTAAATTGTAGGTGTCAGATCTTTTTGTCTAGTAGCAGGAGAGTGACTAATACAAAAGGACTCAGTTTTAGGAAATAAGCTAGAGACCATGACTTTGTTAACTTAAATATGGCCTTATTTGCCAGATCTAACATTTTGTTATAACAATCAAATAAAATATTAACTATTCATTTACTTTCCAGGGATCTCATGATCAAAATGCAAACATCAAATATTTCTATAGTTTAATAAATTTGTATTGCTCTTTGGCCCTGCTCTCTATGACACTAAACACATGCTTCTGAGTAGTCTTGAGTCTCCTTTTTTGGGTTTCTTCAATCTAAAGATTTCATTATATCCATTGAGATCAAGAGTTCTCATTCAAATCAGCATGTTTCAACTTTTTTTTGGTCTACTCAAGACTTGGATACTTGTGTACTTCTCAGGGATACTGGTGTTTTTCACATGTACATATTTTAAAATGGAATCTTTTCCCCTTGTATGCCTGAAGGTAGGAATTTAAAATCTTTCACTTACTATATGACCTTTTAAAGTCCTATTCATTTAATAACAACTAACTCAATTTATAATTCCTATTTCTTTGAGTGAGGGTGTGTATGTGTGTGTCTCTCTTAAAATCTTTTCAGAGAAGCATTTTTCAAATGACATGTACTTGTATTCAATAGACACTGCACTTTTTATATGTGCTAATGTGCTACTGCCTCCCATCCCAAGGATGTATGGTCTACCATCTTTTTTTTTTGAGACAGGGTCTCACTTTGTCGTTCAGGCTGGCCCTGAGCTCACTATGTAGCCCAGGCAAGCCTCAAACTCAGCAATCCACCTGCCTCTGCCTCCCGAGTGCTGGGATTACAGGCATGAGCCATCACGCCTGACACTGTGGTAAGTGGTATTGATTGTTGGTGGGCATGAGTCTCCACGCCCAGAATTGTATGTGGTTTCTGAGGATCAAACTCAGGACCTTGTGCTTGCGAGGCAGGCACCAGAACCACTGAGCTAACCCTCCAGCCTACCATCTTCTAATGTACACACTTCTCTATAAGCTTTAATTTCAACTTGGTCAAACAGTTTTATTTCCCTGAGAATTTTTTTTTTTCAAATGCCTCAGGTACAAACAACATACTGGGCAAATGTTCTTAGTTGCAGACAGCAGACTCAATTCCAGCTAATTAAAGCAGATTTCTGAATCACCAGACTTTGTACTTTGTGACGGGTACTTTGTACATGCTGCCTACCTATTTCAGAAGTACACATCCACTTTTTGGTTCTTCTCTGCCCAGATTATAGACAACTAGGAACCACTTCAGGGAAAATCTTTGGACTCTGGCTTCTGATTGGATCTAATGGAGGTCATCAAGTCAAAAATGAGGACCTGGAAGTGGACAGAGTTAGAGGCTTATCTTTTTTTGATATCCTGTGGATCAGGCAGTGGCTAATTTCACCTAAGGTCTCCTCTCCCCTGGGCTTAGGTTTCTTGCTGGATTCTAAGGGGAATTGTTCTCTAGTTTCATAATTACCCATTTTGACCTCTTTACATTTTCTCATATTTATGCAGCTGCAATGTTATTATGTTCCCCTCAGCTCTATGTTTCTCTACACTGTGTATTGACTATTTCCCTTTGGGGGCCTGACCAATCTGAGATTGACAACACCATCTGCTACTGTTGCAAAGCCAAGGAAATTTTCAGTTACAAAGACGTCACCTCCGCTGCCAGTTAGAAGCATATCATCCTTTCCATGATCAATCAGCTGCTGTGTCAGGAGCTGTTGCCATGTTGGGACTTCAGGATGACACTGATACTGTTGTCACTACTCAGTGAGATGCAGCCTCTTTCCTGTCTCTTCTTGTAGCTTAGTTCTGAATTAGAGACTTGTATAGGTGCACCTGATGGTGGGATTTAAATGACTTGTCATTGCACAGACAACAAGGGAGGGTGGAAAATAATTTTTTGATCTTTATCTTTGGGAGGATGGATTTATACACATTACATGGAGAGATTTCAGAAACTTTGGGGGATATGTGAAGGACAGATGTTCACTTATTATTAACTCATTTTTTCTCTTCTGTCTCCTGTCATGTTTATTTCGCTGACTCTACTCATGTTTAACCTTAAGTTTGTTCATCTCTTATTTCCTGACTTTCCTTCACTTTGTTCTGCTGCTTAATCTCAGGTTTTTTTAATAGTGTTAGAATACCTTCTCCCAGACACTATTTAAAAAGTCCTCCTTCACCTGAAGGCCTGTAGAGGATCCTTGTGGTTTGGACTTGGCCTATTTCACTCAGGAGGACTCAAAATTGCTCTTTCAAAGATTGGCTTCCTTTGCAGAGACAGCCACAATCACCTAAATCTAAGGCTCTGAGAATTCTCCCAATTCTTTTTTTTTTTTAAATATTTTTTTAATTGAATTCTTTATTGGTACAATTTATATACATCTCAAAATCACATATAACATTGGGAAATTTGTACCAGTATATGCCACAAGTTAATTCTCATTTTTACCCATATCCCTACCCACTCCCCCCTCCTCCCCCCTTATACATGCTCTTTTATTTTCTTTCTGTATCATATTTATCCCAATTCTTTCTTTTCCACTTACGTATTCCTGTTCAGTTGGATTTCCCCTCTTCTATTTAAAACAATATAACAGTGTGAATGATGAAGCTATATGAGAATTCAGTTGTCTTCTGTTGAGCCAAGTATTTTTGAGTTTTAGTAAAACATAAGAATGCTATTCTTCTCACATTTGTTTTGTTTTGGAATAATGGCAATTTCCACATAGACTATTTACAACAAAATTTAACAGTAAATTGTCTTGTGTAATAGTAAGTAAAAATTAATAATAAAATTTCAAATAAGCAAATATTTTAAACCTGTTCTGCTTTACTATCTAACACAATAATCAACCATAGATAGAATCCACATAAACAAAGGCTTCTGGAATCTTCAGTTGTGAATAGTTCAAAAGCTCCTCAGAGCAAACTTTTTTTTTTTTTTTTGAGACAGGGTCTTACTTTGTAGTTCGGGCTGGCCCTGAGTTCACTATGTAGCCCAGGCAAGCCTTGAACTCACCAATTCTCCTGCCTCTGCCTCCTGAGTGCTTGGATGACAGCCATGAGCCACTACACCTGGCACTGTGGTGTGTGATACTTTATTGCTGGTGGGCATAACCCGACATTGTGGTATGTGGTTATCAGGGATTGAAATCAGAACCTTGTGCTTACAAGGCTGACTCCAGAGAGTCTGAGCTAAATCACTGGGCCCAGAGCAAACATTTGAGAACTTCTGCTATGGTATGTTGTTCTTTTAACCAGACCAGGGGACAAACCAATACACAGTTGTTGAGACAAAAATAGGATTTACAATGACTATTATATTTTGGAAGTTCATCAGTGATTTCAAACCCAATTTCATTTTCATCAGTGACTCATGTGGTCTAATTTTTAATCTCATTTATTAGTCCTCTACATCCTCAAAAGATAAAAATAGCCAACTGAGAAATTTCAGAAATCTCAAACTCCCCAATTAATCAAATCAAATAAAATCTGCCACTAAAAGTAGTCAGGGAAAAAAATGCCAGACCTCCTTTTTAACTGTTTAATTTGGACATTTTTTAAATTATGAGTAACCTTCATAATATTATTTGGGCTTCTACAAATTAGGTCACAGATCTGTTAAAATCAAATTTAAAATCTATTACATTTGCAGAGCTTTAATTTATTTGAGATATAGCCTCCACTGTTGAATAAAATATACCTAATAGCTATTCCAATTGTTAATACCTTTATAAGTTAGTCTAAGAATTCCTGACAAAGTTCTGGAGTATTTTATCAATAACATGAGAGGCATATAGTAAATTTAGAATAGTGCTCATTTATTTTTTCTGTATAAACTTAATTGTAGACCAGGTGCAATGTCCCTAAACTGCACAAATTGCATTGTTCTGTGAGTGTCACTAACTGTATGTGCTGTGACATTGTATATCCAGGACATCTGATACTGGAGGATAAAGTGGTTGTAAAATTCTATAACAAGCAAACTCACCCAGACATTGTGTCTGTATAGACTCCTAATCATGGTCAGGCACATCACTGCCCAGGAAGCTGTTCCTCTTGCAGCTTCATGCACTGCTCCTGCAATCATCATGAGCAGAACATGGGCTAAAGACATTCTGGAACAGTTTGACCTACAGTGACATTGTGCAGTAGAGTTGTGTATCTGAAGGAAGTACATTTTCATCTTGGCTAGGCCACTTCACTTTGGTTTTCTTTTGTTGAAATAGTTTCACCTCAGCTATACTGACCAATACAAAAGTATGTAACATTTGATGTAACATTTCCAACCTAAAGAATGTAGCCAGTGACAATTATATAAAACTTTCCCATCAATATATTTAGATTATTTTCATTCTTTAAAATGTTTTTAATCTACAATATAGTTTAACAATTGAAAGTTAAGCAATTATAAACATGCTCATTCCAGAGCTCCACAGGAATAGCTATTTAGATGTGTGCTTAAATTTAACGTCTGTATGTCTGTCCTGCAGGGTTACCTTATTCATTTTAAGAAGAAAACTTTGAGTGAAAATTTCTTTCCACATTTCTGCTCCTTTGTTATCACAATATAGAAAAAAGACCTGCATTTCTTCACTCCTAACACTTGATCTCAAGAATTCATTCTGCTAGTAGCTTCTTATTCTGGCAATAACCAGTTTTGTTGAAATACTTGATAAGGTGAAGCCTTTGGCAGTGAAGCCAACTTATCAGTGGTAGTTAAGACAGGGGTCCTTAACATTTCTTCCACTTTTTAAGATTATAATTATTACATATATTCCTCCTCCCAGTCCCTAATTGTGTTGGTTACATTTCTCTCATTGCAGACAGAAACATCTGACACACAAAGTTAAAGGAAATGATCTATCTAGCTCACAGTTTATAGAAGTTTCAGTCCCTGATTGGCTAGCTTCAAGGCAGGGTGGTGTTACAGAAGAGAAACATTCATGGTGCACAGTGGGAGCGGAAGTACTAAGAGAACCTTAACAGTAGCATTCTAGCTCTTTAATCTTATCTAGATTACTGGGAATAGGGTTGTGCCAAACTGAACAGTGTTCTGGTTTAGTAACAAATATCCTTAATCACATCATCACACACTCTGGATTCAGCCACCTTTGAAAATGCCACCTATGACTGCATGAGGTTTTGGGGGAACATCCAGACTCAAACGATAATGTTCTGCCTCTGGCTCCCAAGGACTTATGTATGTCCCTTTATGCAAAAGGCATTTAATCCATCTCTAAGAATTGTGAAAGTCCTAACAGTTTCCACATTACTGAAAAGTCTGACTCTCAAGTTTCCTCCGCAATTTAAGGCAGACATTAGCTCTAAGCCTATGTATAAATGAAAACAAGTTAAACTCTTCCAACATACAATGGCACAAGATAGACATTTCTATTCCAAAACTTACAAACAAAAGGAATGGGACCAAAGCAAGACCAAAATCCAATGGGTCGAACATTAAATCGGGCTCCGCTTCCAGCATCTGAGACAATCTGTGGCAAGTCGTAAACATCAAAGGGCTTGGGTGGCTCAGTCCCTACAGCGCTGCTGGTGATTGTAGCTCCCTGGCTTCTCTCCACGGCTGTCTCTGCTCCTTCCTTGCCGTTTTCCTCGGATGGTCCACGTTCCTAGCTTCTCCAGCCTTCTGGGCCTTAACTGCACCTTTGGCTTCACACTTAGAACTTCACACTTTGCCCTGTCAGGGGCCACTGTATGGCTCCCAGGCCTTCCCCTGAAATCTAGGTGGAAGCTTTCCTCACACCACAACTCTTGCACTCAGCAGGGACCTAAAACCAGTAGATGACACCAAGATTTGCTGACAGCTGGAGGAGTAAGAAGCCAGGCTTGCTTTTCCCCCTGAGTTACTAGATTTCTAAAAAGTCATTGTCTGTGCTAGTATCGGTTTTTTTTTTTTTTTTTTTTTTTTTGAGACAGGGTCTTGCTTTGTAGCTCAGGCTGGCCCTAAGCTCACTATGTAGCCCAGGTAAACCTCAAACTCAGCAATCCTCCTGTTTCTGCCTCCCGAGTGCTGGGATTACAGGTGTGAGCCACCACGCCTGACTGTGCCAGTATCTTGAAGTGTTTTTCTTGTTTTCTTCTACAATCTTAAAATTTTGTGTCTTGCATTAAGATCGTAGATTCTTTTTTATTTTTTGTTTTTAAGACAGGGTCTTGCTTTGTAGTTCAGGCTGGCCCTGAGCTCACTATGTAGCCCAGGCAAGCCTCGAACTCAGCAATCCGCCTGTCTCTGCCTCCCGAGTGCTGGGATTACAGGCGTGAGCCACCACACCTGGCACTGTGGTATATGGTATTGATTGCTGGTGGGTGTGAGTCACCATGCCCAGCATTGTTATATGTGGTTACTGGGGATCAAACTCAGGACCTTGCACTTGTGAGGCAGGCGCTGAGCTAAATCTCTGGCCCTAGATTCATTTCTTTGAAGATGACTTTTGGCAAAAAATTAAAGGACCATCCTTCTATGTATAAATTATTCAGGGTTTTTATCATAAAGAGATGTTTAATCTTATCACTTTTTGCATCTATCGAGATTATCATATGGTGTTCATTGTTCATTTATGTGCAGTATTTTCTTATGTTTATTGATTTGCTTGCGTTAAACCATCCTTGCATCCTTGCAATGAAACCACCTTGATTGTGATGTACAATTTTTTTATTCTGTTGCTGAATTGTATTTGAAAGTATTTTATTAAATATTTTTGTGTCTATGTTCATCAGTGATATTGGCCTGTAGTCTAATTTTTTTCTTAAAAGTTTATTTTTTAGCAGAAGAGATCCTTAACATTTTAATCCATAGGGTTTACATGATATTTTTGTGTCTGATGTTTCCATAGGTTTATTTACCACTGTCATTGCCTAGTTGTTAATTATAACCTTTATCACAGAAGCATATCTGAAGTCTTATTATATCAGTTATATTACATATACTCAAATTTATTACAGTTACTTTACTTTTATTCCTTATAGTTAGTTTTTTAATTGTTATTAATAATTTAAATAAATGTTATGTTACCATGTTCTATAACTAAGAGTTCCAGAATAGAAGCTTTTAGGTTTTAAAAAAGAATTGTGAGAATTCTCAATAAATTTATCTGGAATAGTTAACATTTCATAATCAACATTTCAGATAAAATTCAATAGAAATGGAAACATTGATACAGAGATTTCCATAATAAACAGTCTATGAGTGACTTTATATTTCTCACATAATGGAGGTACTCCAGTTTCTTTCAAATAGCTCTAGGTGGGATATTAAATATGAAATGGTGTGGTATAAGTATAGCTCAGTGGTAGAGTCCTTGTCTGACCTATCTAAGCCTCTGGGTTTGATTTCCCACCATCACACAAACACACACATATGTACACGTGCACACATAATAAATACATACATACAACATGAAGTTTCAGAAATTAATAATAGGGGATTTCAGTGTTAAATAAGCAACTTTATTTAATGAATGAGCAAGTGTTGATATTCTATAATTTTTACAAATTATTTTAATCATCTATGCTATTTTGTTCCTTGATTTAAATGTTATCATTTCTATAAACAACACTACACTTTGAAACTCAAGTAAAGGGTACTAAATTACAATTGACTAGGAAAAGGAAGTTGTGATGTGGTGTTGTACAAGAGGGCAACTATAGATGAATAAGTTCTGTATGTTTCAAAAAGCTGGAAGGACACTGGATGTTTTCACCATGAAGAAATGTCACTTAATTGAGAAGGTAAACTTGATTTAAATGCTGCATGATGTATACATGTATGAAAATGTCACATGCTATCACATTATGTGAATCTTTTATATTTTTATGCATTAGTTAAAAGTTTATACCTTCCTTCTCTATTTAAAACTCTTTAAATATACCTACTTGAATAGAGCTATTTAAATTTCTCTTCTACTCTCCATAGCACCTTGTGCTTTCTGTTTTTTAATACCTATCACAACAGCTATGACATCTATCAAGCTTTCCTTTCCTGTGCTCCTCAGTCCGAGGGACTGTGTTAGTGCTGCTCACCTCTCTCTTTCTAGAATTTAGTGTGACAGTTGCCACACAACCAATTTTCGGTAAACACTCAATTGGAATAAAGTGAGTTGGTCAGCTTTAGGCTCTGAACAAACGCTGCTTGAAAGACTGAAAGGTCAATTATGTTGGAGAGAGCTAATAATTTAATAAGAGGACAACAACTGAGATTCAACACAGTAATCTCTTTAATGCTCCAGTTGAACATCTGACTGTATTCTTTCTTTGAACTGTCATGTTCAGCCTCTCAGGTCCGCTTCTAATTTCCCCTTCAAATGGGCACTAGTTGCAGAAACAAATCCACAGTTTTATTTGGAGGCTAGCAGACTGGTTGGTTGATACCATAATATGTAGTTGGTGTAATTGTTCATTATTTCTGCATCTTGGTTTCCCTTCTTTTGGAAGTGTTCAGCATCTGCTTATTGTCTGTGGTTGGTCACTTGAGCTTTAACCGATTGCTCAGCTTCCGCAGCTCCACCTGGCAGGAGACAGTGTTGAATAACAACTCTGCTGGGTTCTACTCTAGCCCCTCCATTTCTAATGCAGTGGGTTTGGAACTTGTAGTTAAACTGAAATGGGCAGACATATAACTTACATTATTTCTCTACCAGTGAACTCAATTTATGCCAACCCCCATTTTGTGGAGTGCATTAATCTTGTGATTAATCTTGGTTCTGTAAAGTAATAGCCTTTCTGGTTTCCCCAGTCTGCTCCAGATTACATCAAACTTATCTGAGTAAATACTCAAGATTTCAGGCGTTCATTCCCCTCCTTTTCACTCTCTCCTTTCTGCTGAATTCTAACACAGGACAGCCCTTATTTACGATAACATGTTGTTTTTATGTAACTTTGTAGTATCAAGGGTGGAGCTTCTAGCTTTTGCTTGAGTTTCCCCTCTTGGTTGGCACGAGCCCTTCTGTACCTGCTGTCACCCTGTTGCTCCTGTTGTTCTTATGGTGCCATCTCACAGTGCATCTCTCTCTGCTGTCTTCCCTGGCAGGTCTGCCTGAGCTCTTGCTGTGATCCCTGTTTAGCTGCTGTGAAGGTTTGAATGTTCTCTGCAAAGTTCAAGTGCTGCCATTGTGACAGGAGAAAGAGGTGGGGTTTTCAGGGAGGGTTGGGGTGTGAGTTTGCTATTAGGTCCTCCTTTTCTGTTGGAGGAGGACAAGGTGTGGCAGGCAGTGCCATCGTGAATCTCCTGGCCTCCAGACCTGGGAGAAAGCATGTTCCCACTTGGTATAAGCTCCCAGTTCCAGGTATTTTCTTACAGCAGCACAAATGGAAGGTAGTAGCTGCTGGTGAGGATGCTCTTACTCTCTGCTCCCCCGAGGTAACACTCCCTCCACACCAGTGATTCTATAGCTGACAGCTTAACTGCAACAAGCTGGAAAGTGTGTGGAAAGAGATGGATCTGGGAACAAAGAAATTTTAAAATGGCTATTTTACTACTTTAAGAGCTGGTTTATGGCAGGATTTGCTAGCAATCATGAAAGAACAGGTGTTTAAATTTGTCGGTGTCCACATAGCCTCATACACATCCTAGAAATTTCTCCTCCAAATACCTTCAGTTTCTTAAGAAGAAAATGGTCTTTTGCATACTTGGAGAGCTGGGGGAATGTACAACCAGACTCCTGGTACAGTGTGTATGGAGCTGACAGTTGAGATGATGTGAAAACCTTTAATTAAATAAAATTTAAAAGAGAATTTTATTTTTATGTTATGAAAATAATGTGGGCAATGAATTTCAACTGTCAGGGCATTATATTTAAGAAAAGAAAAATATAGGGTTTTTTAAAGACATGTTTTTGGAAATATAGCAAAGTAGTGTGAGCAAAATACAAACACCTTCATTGTACATAGTACTTGAGCTACTAAAACATTCTGGTCACCATTTAGAAGCCAAATATAAAAATATGAGCAGCAGGGGATGTAATGTAATTATTTTCTAAGTCTATCAGCATTCTAAAAGTAGATATCAACATCTGAATATTGAATGTTATATGAACAGTCTTTAAACACATTTAATGTATTAATATGTTTTTCAACTTGCACTACTTTAAATACTCATGATAAATAACTCATATGAACACAACCTCTCTACAGGATGATAATCTGTTCTAGCCTCTTTTTCTGTCCCATTGTTTCAGGTAGAAACTTTCCCTAATATCTCAAGAACCATCCTTACATGACAGAACAGCAACCAGCAGCTTTGTTAGAGACACCTAGTAGGAAAAAGAAAATTTGTATGGTTGTTATAAGGGAATAATGGAATGAACTATTGAGGACAAGAATGGAGAATAAATGTAAAGAACAGAATTTATCTTTTGTTTTATACAGTTTTCTAATTTTAAGATACAGAAACCTTCACCTCTGATGTCTTCTAGTTCTCATCTTTAAGTACTAGAACTCAGTTCACATTATAATAGTTTTAGAATTTGAGTTTAAGTTGGTAATAGTGTTTTAGAATCAGGACATTAATTTTAGTGGCATGGATAATGTATGGTCACTGGTCATGTAACAGCAGTGCAAAGAATACTCAGTGGGGAAATGCTGGTCTCTTTAATGAATGATGATGGGAAAATTGTATCCATGTGGAGAAGAGTGGGATTGAGTCTTATCTTACACAGGATGACTAAGTCAAGGTAAAACAGACTCACAACTGATGCATAATATCTGAAATTCTAAAGCTCCAAGAAAAAAACGAGGATAGACTCCTGGATGGTGGTTTTGCTTTCTTGAATATGATGCCCAAAGCCCAGACAACAAAGGCAAAAATAAAGTAGGAGTTTTTCAAACTAAAAAGCTTCTACACAGCAATGCAAACAAGCAACTGGGTAAAAAAGCATTCTACAGGGTGAGGGAAAACACTTGTAAATGTGAATATTTGATAAAGGGTTAACTTCCAAAATAAGTAACCATACAATTCAAAAGGAAAAGCTAAGAAAGCAAACAAAGCTAAAAAAAATAAAAGGGGAAAAAACCCTCCCAAGTACAAAGAACTACATTTGAATTTCACTCTGGGCTTGAACTGATCTCTCTCCAAAGAAGACATATAAATGACCAACAGGCATAGGATGAGATGTTCAATATCTCTAGTTATCAGGAAGGTGCAAACGAAAACTACAATATCACCTCTTGCCTATTAAGGAAGATGGCAACGACAATGCCAACAGCAAAATCAGCAGCAAGGGGACCACTGGGGACCTAGAGAAATCGCAGCAGTTGTCCACTGTGAGTGGGAGTGTGAAATGGTGCAGCTGTATGGAAAGCCATATAGAAGAGATTTCTTTAAAAATTAAAAGTAGAACTGTTACATGATCACACAATCCCACATTTGTATATTTACCTAAAATAATTAAAATTGGGATCTTGAAATTTTTTCACCACATTCAGTGCAACAGTAGTCACAATAATCAACATGTGGGAACAACCAAAATGTCTGTCAGTGAATGAATGGCTAAGGTAAAAGGGCATATATAATGGAATATTGTTCAGCCATAAATGATAAAGAAATTAATCTGATACAACATGGAGGAACCTGGAGCACATCACGGTAAGCAAAATAAATCAGTCACAGGAGAATCTATATTTTATATCTCACTTACAAGAGGTATCTAAAATTGTCACATTCTCAGAAACACAATATGGTGGTTTCCAGGAGATGGGAGAGGAGGAAAAACAGAATTACTTTTCAAAGGGTATAAAATTTCAGCTACACAAGATGAGTAAGTTCTGAAGCTCTACAGAACAAGGTACACAGAGCAGTTTCATAGCCCCTGTCTTCAGTTTCCTTCCACAGCCTTGTTGTTTCTTCACCCATGTTCAAATTAAATCCAGCATACTTTGCCTCTTTCTGTTTTTTCCCTCTCCATAGCTATTTACACACACACACACACACACACAAACACACACACACACTACTGTAGCCACTTTGTAGGCATGTATCAGTACTAAAGAATACTCAGCACTAGGGTTAATTTCATGAGCTATCTTAATTCTTCTCTAATATTTGAATATCAAATGACAGTGTGATCTGATTTTCCTTAATTATACATATTTGGTATGTGTGTGTTTATGAGAGAGAGAGAGAGAGAGAGAGAGAGAGAGAGAGAGAGAGGGAGAGGGAGAGGGAGACAGAGAGAGACACAGAGAGAGAGAGAGGGAGAGAGTTGTATTTTGTTATTTGTATGGTCACCTGTTTTGCCTTTTGTAAAGGATTTGTCTTAGCAGAAATAATCACTATGGCTGGAGAATTCACACACACACAAAAACACACGTATGTGTGCACAATTGAAATGAATAGGGATTAAGCTTATTTCAGGAAGTATTATGCAGAAGGAGGTAGATCAAACTTATGCCCCAAATAAAAGATGACTAGCCATCTTATTACTTATGCTTATGTAACCTTTAAAAAGAACCCCTCATGTCTGTGAAGTTAAGCCCAGGTCATTTCTGTATGGGGAAGTAGAATACCGCTGATGTTCTTTCTCACAAGTAACACAGAGTAGGAATAAGTTGAAAAAGTCCAATAAGAGGCCACCAAAAATTAGTACAGTTTCTCTGAACCACATGTGTATCTTGATTCCTGGTTGGTTTTGAATTCAGAGTCCTGATTTTGCCAGGTTCAGGTTCCCAGAGAGACAGTGTTGCCATTGACAGCATCCAATGATCTCCTGTGCAAAAATAATAAAATTCCTTTACCCTAACACACATCCCATTTTGTGTCTCTCACAGTGCTATTGTAACTGTGTCTAGTAATTTCCATCATTGTTACGTTTGTTTAAAGGGATGCCAGTGAGCTAGTTCAGGGCCTCATGGCACCCACATACCTATTAGTAACAGATTCACTCTGTTCCAGATGAAACCTCTGCTTTCATTGTCACAGCTTTAGCTACTTGAGAGTGTTCTGAGGGAGTGAGTGGTAGAACTGAGTCATTTTTGTGGGAACACAATTTGGATCATAAGGGGGTCTTTATTAGAAAGAGTGGGAAGCAGTACATGCTTCCTCATAAAGAAAGCAGGAGACCAGAAGAGTTTTGTGGTATTAGGAAGATTTCTTTAGGGAGACAACATTTTGTTGAAATTGGAAGAATATATTGGATTTAATTTGAAGATGAGGTAAAGAAATATCAAGGTTGTAGTATGAAATTGATAAAAGACTAGAATTGTGAACTTGCTCATGTGTTCATTGTCTAAAGTGTTAAATTCATAAAGTGGAGTCCAGTTCACTCCTTATAATGGGAGAGACAAAAGTAAAGTTTCTTCAATTATATATGATGTGTTATTAGGCAATGATATCATATGATGCTACTTATTGTATAGCAATCTATTTCCTCTCCAAATTTTACTACAAAATTCCTTAGGTTGCAAGTGGCCATTTTATTTATCTCCCCAGGTGAGAGGTGGAGAGAAAAAATTAATATACATTTAACTCAGGAAACATCAAAATGACTCTACTGGAGAGAGCATGGAAACAGGCAAATGGCTCTTTACAGAAGCATTTTAAGCCAATTTTTTTTTTTTGAGACAGGGTCTTGCTTTGTATGTAGCTCAGGCTGGCCCTGAGCTCACTATGTAGCCCAGGCAAGCCTCAAACTCAGCAATCCTCCTGTCTCTGCCTCCTGAGTGCTGGGATTACAGGCATGAGCCACCATGCCTGGCATTTTCACTTTTTAATTTAAGAATTTGTGTTTCCTCTAGAACTCTACCCTTATCTTTTTTTATTGAATTCTTTAGTGGTACATTTTATATGCAATTCACAATCACACACAACATTAGGAATTTTGTACCAGTATATAACAGAAGTTAATTCTCATTTTTACCCATATCCCTACCCACCCACAACCCCCCACGCCTTATATATGTGCTATTTCTTTTTCTTTCCAAATCATATTCTTTCCCCTCATTATGTTCCCCCACCACATTCCCTTTGAATATTTCCTATTTTACAAAATATATCATACATTGTAAAACTCATTTACATCTACAGGTTCTCATACCAGAGAAAAGATATGGTATTTATATATGTGTGATCTATTTATTTCACTTATTAGTGTGTCCTCGAGGACTTAACCCTTATCTTTAGGCTCTTTTTGGACACATCACCTTGGCCTCCCTGCAAGGTATGTTATACCTGAGTATGTTGGTTCTCAGCAGGATTTCTCAATGCGTGGAAGTTTAGCTTCCTTCAACACTACTTTTGACACATCACCAGAACTCTTCAAGTTATCCACTAATCTGATCTAATAGATAAGGACTGATACTAAACTAACCTGAAAAAATGAGAAATCTACATGATAAAAATATCTTAGCTAAGTGATAGACAGTATTTAATCTTATTTTCATTTAACAATACTTATTTTTTATTTTCAAAAACCCCACAGAAGCATAATTCAGAAATATAATCAAGCTCTGCATGTGATTTTTTTGTATTACTTTACTTGAACTAGAAGGCATAGTCTCTTGGGGGTTTATTAGTTTGAAAATCCACAATCATATATATCTCTGCACAGCCTTTATGAAATCTCCACAAAGAAATATCTTCTTCCTTTGATTCAGTTAACTGTTCTTGTGTGCAAGTTGCTTTCTATTCCAGTATATCCAGAATAATAATACATTGAGGCCAACCACATGGCCAAAGGTCTATCCAGGTGACACCCCACACCTGCCGTGGTGTGGCCAAACCTTTCTCCAGGCACTGCCACTTATTCTCCTCTCTCTCTCTCTCTCTCTCTCTCTCTCTCTCTCTCTCTCTCTCTCTCTCTCTCTCTCTCTCTCTCTCTCTCTATCTCTCTGTCTCTCTCTCTCCTGGCAGAAGAAAAGATGCCATGTCCCTTTAAGAAACCATAGTGATGTAAAGATGCAGGTGATGCAGGTGACACAGATGAAGCAGACCAATCATACATTGCTAAACGCTGCTTTCACCCTTGTGCCTAATTATACCCCACCGTGAGCACTGCTTCCTCCCTCTCATCCAATCATACCCCAAGGTGCCCTATGTAAATGCCTGTAACTTTCAAAAATAAAGAAGAAGCTTCTCAACCAACAGAGAGTCTGGGAGTTGTGATTCCGCATCCCTGTTCACCCTCCCGAAACCGTTGGATGATGGAGATGGCATGGTAACTGGACCAGGCCAGATTACAACGGATGCCCAAATGTGGGGCACACTGCTGTGGGTAATCCTCCCCCTCCTCAGCATGACCCCGTGGGACAAGGACCAACAAAGATGGTAACTGCTGCCCCAGACCTGGGTGGCCCACACCAATGCATGAGTCACTTTTCACCTATCAGGCCCTCTGGGTAGTCTGCATCAAAGTGTGAGTTAATTTTCCCCATCAGACCCCAACCTCACCTATCAGGTAGAGGTCAACCCTAGCCTAGCAGGCCCTACTGTTGCCCATCAGGCAATGGCTCACCCCTCAACCTTAGCCTACAGGGCCCTAGTATTGCCCATCAGGCAATGACTCACCTTCCCCTCAACCTTAGACTACAAGGCCCTAGCACTGCCCATCAGGCAATGGCCCACCTTCCCCATAATCTTTGCCTACCAGGCCCTGGCCCTTCCTAACAGGATGCAGCCATCCTGTGCCCATCAGGTTTCACAGCTGTTTATTGGGCGACTGTTTCCTCCAGTTCCTCATACCTTCCCCTCATGTTCTGCCTTGCCTTCCATAGCCCCTCCATTCATAATTTACTTGGTCTTCTCACTGCTTTTTATTGCTGGGATCCTCTACACCATGATCACCCCCCATGCCACTATGACATGCCACCATCTTCCCCTCAGGCTCCTGCACTGGCACCGCTAGCCTGCTGTTTTCCCCTCAGGCTACCACACGGGTACCACCATTTTGGGATCACAAGCCCCA
>PVIC010014444.1:0-36597 GCA_004025085.1 Thryonomys swinderianus | reverse complement strand
CTGAAGTTTGTAGGGGTGATTTCCATGAGTATCTGTACCTTCCAAATGGCTCAGGAACAAAGAAATAACTTCATTATGAAGAGAAAATACCAATCAGCAGAATGTCGACAAAGGGACACAGATGTTCATGGAACTACTGTTGCAACATTTCTGTAAAATGCGAATGTTTTTCAAACCAAAATCTTGGAAAAGAAAACTAATACCTCTGATGCTTCGGGACAGTTAATAGGAAATAAAGAGCCTCTGTTGACAAGGATATTGTATGTGCCCAATTCCTAATGCACAAAGGGAAGCAAATGAACTGCTTGGGAATGGGGTTCTGAGTGCCCAAGCAATGGCATGAGGTTGGGAGAGCTTCCAACTGTCCAGCATGGGCAACCAGGTGGTCAGGTGGTCATGGTGCTGCCATTTGCTGGGGTAGAAAACCCCAGAGGAGGATACAAGGATGTTTTCTTGGGAGGGGGACACAAAATTCTCAATTTTGGACATTCACAGACTCATCCAAAGCCCACACTGTGGGTTATAAACTCCTGCTGCAAAAGGAGGTGCACAGAGCTTAGGACGAAGCTCAGAGGACGGATGGAAAAGGAAGGAAGGGTCTGTAATGATGGAGAAGCGAAGAAACAGCCACAGAGGTGGATACGCCTGGGAGCTGTGGTTAGACACCGGGGAGAGCAGCCAACTACATCAACTGCTCCTGAGACACCAAACAAGGCAGGGACACTTGCTATTGTAAATCAGTAAAATGTGATTTGTAAAAAACAAAAGCATACCATCCCTGCCTACATGCCAGTAAAACCTGGATCAGCTTAAGGGATGAGTGTGGAGATTTGAGATCTGCCATAATACTGGAGTCTTTCTGACACCACCATCACCTGGCCTACTGATTATCCCTCCCCCCTGCACCTTCTCCCACCTGCTGCCTAGAGACTGCAGTCTATAACTTTATTGGTTTCCCCAAGTGCTTTTTTCTTACTTGGAGCTTGCTAGGGAGGAGTCAGGACTTAGAATTTGTTTTTCAGTACTGAAATCCAGGATCTCAAGCATGCCAGGCGAGCGCTCTACCACTGAGCTACATTGTGAGTGCTTTTTAAGAATTCTGGATATATGGGCCGGAGGGTTAGTGAAGTGGTTCCAGTGCCTGCCTCCCAAGCGCAAGGTCCTGAGTTTGATCCCCGGTAACCCCATACAATGCTGGGCATGGAGACTCACACCCACCAACAATTAATACCATATACCACAGTGCCGGGCATGGTGGCTCATGCCTATAATCCCAGCGCTCGGGAGGCAGAGACAGGAGGATTGCTGAGTTTGAAGCTTGCCTAGGCTACATAGTGAGCTCAGAGCCAGCCTGAACTACAAAGCGAGACCCTGTCTCAAAAAAAAAAAAGAATTCTTGATATGCTCTTGCAAAGGACAACAATAAAAGATCAAAGGCTATAAAAGAAACCCAAACCAAATTTTAAAAGCAGGAGAGATGAGATAGCTCAAAAATGATCATACCAGCCAGGTATAATAGCACACACTTGTAATACCAGCTACTTTAGGAGGCTGAGGCAGAAAGACTGCAAACTCTAGGCTAGCCTAGACAACTAGATATAGTATGTCTCAAAAAAAACCTTCTTAAATGGCTGGTGGTGTGGTTCAGTAGTAGAGTGCTTACCTAGCGTCCAAGAGGCTATGGGTTCAACTTCTGGTAGTGAAGAAAACAAAGGCAAACAGGAAGCATCCTATCAGGCACACTTATCATTTAGCTGAAGCTGATTCTGAAGATGAGAGAGCATGGGCAGAAGATGGGAAAAGTAAAAAATATACATGGACAAATATAAAAGAATGGCCAATATGAAAAAAAAAAAGATGGGAAAAGTAGGAGTCAAGTTGATCATCTCAGTGAGTATCACAAAGTCATAAGAATGAGTTGCTCACCTGCCACTAGCTAGAGAAACTCAAAAGCAGAGTCGGTTCTGCTGGGTTGGTAAGATATCCTGCCCAGACTGACCAACTGAATCAGCACTCCAGCCTCCTATGCAATAATAATGCGGAGTCATACAGACTGGTCAAAACGGCAGAAAACAGAGTGTTCCCACATGCTGGTCTCCTCTGGTTACAGAGTCCTGACCACTGCCACTGGGAAAGCTGAGAACTTTTCATCCTTTAACACATTTGCGAAACTCATTGGCCTTAACAAACTGTTCCCCAAACACCTGGCCCGTATGTTCTCCTCTAACCATCCTGTGCTATATCATATTAAGAGGCCACGTATAGGGTCTCATGTGCCTGGAAAAATATCCATCAGCTGTCAGAATAGCTTAAACCCATCTTGGCTCTGGTGAAATATTCACTTCAGGGAAACACAGTGACCTTTTTGGTCAGATTTAGTAAGTTTTAACAAAATCCAGGTGAAGGAATGGATCTATCTGGAAAAACAGAAGAGTTTTATAAGCAGCCCCAAGAAATAATTATTTCAGGAAGAAAAAAAAAATGTGAAACCATCCACATCATCATAGAAGGCAATGAGGAATCAGATTCCACAAAGGTGGAACTTTCCTTTAATCCCAGTTTAAAATGGTAGTTTCCAGGGACTGGGACGTAGCTCCTTGGTGCCACACCTGCCTCACAAACTCACAGTCCTTAGTTCAATTCCTGGCACTGCAAAAAAAATAAAATAACCTGGTGGTTTCCAAATCTCTTGAGATTGTGAAGCCTTTCCATACTTTGCCCGGGTGCCCCAGAATCTTGATGCTTTGTGTTCAGAGGTTTAAAATTCATCAGATTTTATGATCCCTCATTCAAACCACCCAAAGACCACAGACTAGAACATCAGGGAGCCAACATATCTAATGAGCATCATTCTGAAGGTGAGACACAGGGATACTTTTTTTTTTTTTGAGACAGGGTCTCACTTTGTAGTTCAGGCTGGCCCTGAACTCACTATGGAGCCCAGGCAAGCCTTGAACTCAGCAATCCTCCTGCCTCTGCCTCCCTAGTGCTGGGATTATAGGTATGAGCCACCATACCTAGTACTGTTGTATGTGGTACTGATTGCTGGTGGGCGTGAATTACCACACCCAGTATTATTGTATGTGGTTACCAAAGATCGAACCAGGGACCTTGTGCTTGCTAGGCAGGTGCCGGAACCACTGAGCTAAATCTCTGGCTCAAGGGACACTATTCTTTAAGTTCAAGTGAACTGTTCCTCACCCCGCCAAGGCCTGCTGTATTTTGTGTGCAGAGCTTCAATTCAAGCCCACGTCCATCGTCAAGAGAGCTCCATTTTACATGTGTGAGTACTCAGTAACACACTGGCATGCTTTTTATAGAACCCTAACATTCCCACACTGGCTTTAGGCCCCAGTATGTGTCTCTGCTAATAAGAGGGCTCACCTCTCCAAGCCTGCAAGCAGCAAGAGCGAGAAAGAAAGTCGTTCCCACTGTGGGAGAACCCAGAAGATGGAGAAGCTATGGCCTGAGCCAAGAAACCCACTGGAACTTTTGTTCACCCTTTTGCAAGCTCTGCCACAGCCTTCTGCTCCCGCAAGGACTCCCAACACAAAGGAAACACACAGGACTCCACAAAGGCACAACGGCTTTGGTGTCCAGAGCCCATTGTGCAATACAAAGACCCAGTTAACTCCTTAAAGGAATATTTCAGTAAGGGATGTTTAGAAGCAACACCCCCATCCAATTATAACATGATTCTTGAATAAGAATAAACTATTGGCTGCAGCTTTATAGAATCTAAAGATTTTTCTATTAAAATCCTACCACAGAACAGCTGTGAAATTAAACTGCTACTCTTCATAGGTTGCTAACATAGAACCACCCCAGGGGCAGGGCAGGGTGGGCAGGGAGCTCAGTAGCAGAGGATTTGCGTGGTCTGCACAAGGCCCCGACTTCCATCCTCAGTACTGCAAGGGGAAAAAAGGGCCACTTCAAACATAGGCCACTTCTAATCGTACACCGGTCAGCCTCCAAGGGACAGATGTGTAAAGACCTTGCTGTTCATGCTCCTTTGACAACATGAAGACAGACAGCTGACAGATAAATCTGTATAGAGCAAATGCCTTTTCAACTTCCTAGGCAAGCCATTTAAGTATTAGATCATTTAAGGAGGAATTTAGATAAATCTTCATTTGAATACTACAAAGTCTCTAATTCTAAGTACCCATACCTCTTAAACAGAAATGACAAATCTCAAGCATCTCAAATGTTTGACACATTTTTATGTACAAATAAAAGGGTCAATGGTACAGATGAAATCACTTCATAAATACCTGCAACAAGTCCCCTAAAAAAGACGTGAATCTAAAATTTCCTCAGCCCAAGGGCCTATCCCTTCCCAAGAGTGTGACCTTCCAGAGAACCTCCTGGGAGGAAGAGCGGTTAGGACCAAGGCAAGAACCTTCCCATCCCCCCACTACGGTAGAGGTGACTTGAAGGTCATTTGATGCCCAAAACTTGGGTGTGATTAAACTGTTCCTTCCCAAGCCTTCAGTTTTCTTTGTCAGGCTGCTGATTAAGCGGTCTGTCTCCTGCCAGTGGCCCCGAGGGAGGGAGGAATGGGACCTACAATAGTGTGAGGAAGTAAAAATCTCTGGATATTTTGATTTAAAAAAAAAAAAAAAACCTTGGTAATCGACAGAACCCTGTCCAAGCAATGCATCAAATTCACCAGAGGGAAAACCGTAATTTAACGTTCTAGAATCTACACAAGCAAGCGGTTCTTTAGGAAGATCATTACTTAGCACCAATTTCTGTCTCTCTGGGAATTTTCTATCTCCCTTGAGCCCTTGTCTGTAATAGAGCCTTCAGGAAACACTCCGCCGTGCTTTTAATCAGTGACACAGTCGGGTGCGGGGGGGTGCAGAGCCAGAGGACCAACAGCCAGAGGACCAACAGCCAGTGCACAGCATGGGCAACTCTTCTCGGGGGTCATCCTGACTTGGGGAACACGAGCGGCTCCACAGTCTCTTTCCGGCAGGCTTTTTGGCTCTCCAGCACCCTGGGCTTTATTCAAAACGACGCAGGTGGTTGTACAGCGACTGGACGTAGGTAAAGACACACATGGGGTCCGGCTTGCGGCCCATCACCATCATGTCCTCCACTTCGATGAGGCGCTCACAGTTGGCCAGGTTCCTGCGACAGAGAAGCCCGTGAGAACACAGTCCCACCAGCAGCCAGCCCAGCCACCACAGGACCCAAATCCCCATTCCCAAAACAGACTCCTCTATCCATGCACCACCTATACAGTTCATACAGTTCAGTCTGGGGTCTACAAAGACTTAGCTTTTTTTTTTTTTTTTTTGGCAATATTGGAGATTGAACCCAGGTTTCACTGTGCTATAATCCCCAACCCTTTTTTATTTTGAAGGAGAGTTTCCCTAAACTGTCTTGGTTAGAATCAAATTTATAATCCTCCAACCTCAGGCTACCAGGAAGCTAGGATTATACTATGCCCAGCTTATAGTTGCTATTTTTTTTTTCTTTTGAGACAGGGTCTTGCTTTGTAGTTCAGGCTGGCCCTGAGCTCACTATGGAGCCCAGACAAGCCTTGAACTCAGCAATCCTCCTGTCTCTGCCTCCCAAGTGCTGGGATTACAGGCGTGAGCCACCATGCCCAGCACTGCGGTATGTGGCATTGATTGTTGGTGGGTGTGAGTCACCACGCCCAGCATTGTATGTGGTTACCGGGATCGAACTCAGGACCTTGCGCTTGCGAGGCAGGTGCTGGAACCACTGAGCTAAATCTCCAGCCCTATAGTTGCTATTTTGATTTAAATACTTTTACTTAAATTTTCAGTGAAATTATGTTTACATAAAAAAATAAAATACACATCAAGTTCATACAGAAAAATCGTGACCCATTAAAAGTATATAATTAAGCAAAAAAATAATAAATTCACCCATTTGCCTCCCAAAACAATATTTTTAAACTTTTTTTAAGACTATGATCTTTAGGGCCAGAGATTTAGCTCAGTGGTTCCAGTGCCCGCCTAGCAAGTGCAAGGTCCCTGGTTTGATCCCCAGTAACCAAATACAATACTGGGTCTGGTGATTCACACCTATAATCCCAGGACTCAGGAGTCAGAGGCAGAAGGATTACTGAGTTTGAGGCTTGCCTGGGCTCCATAGTGAGCTCAGGGCCAGCCTGAATTGCAAAGTGAGACCCTGTCTCAAGAAAAAAGAAAAACACTATAATCTTCAGTATGATATTTTCTTTCTTTCCTTTCCTTTCCTTTCTTTCTTTTCTTTCTTTTTTCTTTTAGTTTTTTGAGACAGGGTCTCACTTTGTAGTTCAGGCTGGCCATGTACTCACTATGTAGCCCAGGCAAACCTTGAACTCACAGCAATCCTCCTTCCTCTGCCTCCCAAGTGCTGGGATTACAGCTGTGAGCCACCATACCGGCACTGTGGTATGTGGTACTGGGGAAGGAACTCGGGACTTTGCACTTGTAATGCAGACACTGGAACCACTGACCTAAATCCCTGCCCCTTCAGTAAGATATTTTCCATCCTGTGCCAGTATATATACACATGCACATAACTACTTAACCAATCGTAAACTGAAAATATTAAGGAAAACTCTATCTACATGAAACATACACTGACTTTTTTGGCTTCTCACTATTCCCTAAACCACAGTACATCGCATCAGCTATTGTTAAGGCATCAGAGATGATACACAGTATCTAGGAGCACGTACATTAGCTCTGTGTAATCTGCCTTTCATGTAAAGGATTGAGCATATGGATTTCAGTAGCCGTGGGGTCCTGACAATCTCTTGTGAATACTGAAGGCTCAGTATATGCAGAAATAACCATCACAGAAACTCTAACCTCTACAACAGCCAACATTTGCTCTATATTTCATAATTATCTCTCCCCCTTCTTTTCCAAATGCTGGTCAGGAGCCACTAAGCTGATAGATACTAACTGGCAGTTGAAAAAACTGTTCAAAATCACCTGTCACCGGCCTCCAGCACCACCCCTCCCAAGGCCCTGGGCTCACGCCCCAGGATACACTGATTAACGTTCAGCCCACAGTTGCAGACCTGCAGGTACACTTTGACTTTTTCTTTCTCTGGCCTCAGAAGGAAGGAGGCTGGCAGCCTCCGGGAGGTGGGAAGAAGCATATAAACACTCAAGACATGTAGCCCTGCACAGCTCAGCCCCTAGTTCTGACCTAAAGGTGGACACCCACTCAGATGCAAGCAACGCCCACCACATCCTGTGCTCGGCTTACATGTGCTGGGTCTCCTGGTGCGGACACAGCCAGCAACGTCACACAGAACCAAAGGGGTAACATAATTGCCGAGGTCCACCCAGCAGAGCCCACCCCTCTGCAGCTTGGTGAGCTTCTGTAGTTCCAGGGCTCCTCCGCCTTCCCAACCCCATCACAGGTCAATGAGCGCATCAGTCTCATGGTTCAGATCTCCTCTGCATCTCTCACACTTAAATTCTATGAGCCTCAGTTTCCCCATCTGGTGTCACAGCCACGTCATAGAGTGGTGTGAGGAATCATGAAGTAATCCATAAAAATCAGTTGAAAGAGGGCCAGAGATTTAGCTCAATGGTTCCGAAGCCTACCTTGCAAGCGCAAGGTCCTGAGTTCAATCCCTGGTAACCACACACCACAATGCTGGGCGCGGTGGCTCACACCTGTAATCCCAGCACTCGGGAGGCAGAGGTAGGAGGATCACTGTGAGTTTGAGGCTAGCCTGGGCTACATAGTAAGCTCAGGGCCAGCCTGAACAACAAAATGAGACCCTGACTCAAAAAAAAAAAATCAGTTGAAAGAGCTCCATAAACCACTAGAAATGATTACAATGCTGTTTCTATGATTATGCCTTGCTGTAAGGATCAGGGTGGATCGTGAAGAAAAGAGGCTGAACATGAAATCTAAACATCTGGTGTCAGATCCTGACCCAGCCAAACACCTGCTTCACCTTTCTGTGTCCATTTCCTGGGCAGAAAATCAGAACACATCTTTGCTCTCCCAGTGGGTCTGCAGTCAGCCATGCTTCTGCAGCGTGTCCTTAGATACCCTGCTCCCCTAAGCACCTCCAGCAGAGAAGAGGGCCCAGTGAGGAGACAGGCTCCTCGGGCTATCCCAGAGCTCTCAGGGTAACTCTCACTGCACTTCCCTCCAGGACAGGGCCCGGGGCTGTGTGCTCCCAAGACAAAGCCTGTAACAAACACTACACAGGCCCTGCTCTGGGCTGCTGGCCGGAGGCCAGGCCTGCTATCAGAAAACAAATGTCAAGGCGAAATGGAGACATCTGTCCCGGATCCTGTCCCCACCTCCCCTTCAGAATTGGAGCAGGCAGCCCCTAAGGGAATCCAATGGCTTCCTGGGGGGACCGCGGGTTTGGCTCCATCACTGGGGACTCGTTCTCCCAAGAACAGGTTGTGGCGGGGTTCGGTGTCAGAAGGATCGGCCCTCTCACCAGGGAAAGCACGCGATGAGCTTTGTGGACAGGGACTAAGAAATCTGAGTTCTTCTGAGCTCCTGGGGACCTGTATCCCGGGCAGGCACCTTATGGAGCCCTCATTAGGTACCTGGTGCCCTCCTCCTCCCCGCTGTGTCGCAGGGAGAATCTCTTCTCATCCCTCCTCGCCTAAAACCCCAGCCTCTCAGAGGACGCCGGATGTGGACAAACAGGCTCCGTGTGAGCCCAGGCGCTAGCCTCAGCTGTGTCCCAGGCTCAGCAAGGACAGCATTAGAGGCCCAGGACCTCCGCCTTGGAGGACTCAGATACCACCCCGTCCACACACCTCACCAGAAGCCCATCATCTCTAGAGTCCCTGATGCGGCTTGCTCACCTCTAGGTCCAAAAAGGGGACCCAGAAGTTCTTCAAAGCCTCATCCCAATCCCTGCACAGATGGTTCCAGCCAGGAGAAAAATTGTTCCTTGCGTCACTTCTGCTGTGTTTGCCTCTGTACCCTCTACTTAAAATTCTACAAGGTGATTCTCAGCACAATTTGTTTTTCCCCTCAAAAGAGTTCTTCACACAGCAGGAAAGAACCTTCAGGTCCATGTCTGTCTGCAATGAAAGCTCTTCACTGCACTCACCCTGCTCTTTCTAGTGCCCTTCATGAAGGCACAGAGCTGCTGGCATTTTCCAGGTGATGGCACTGCCCAGCCTATGCAAAGCAGAACTGGTGTGTCCTCCTTCATCCCAGAGGCTGTGTTCACCCTCCGAGCAGTACTCCCTCCTCTGCCCAGGATACAGGTTTTAGAGAGCAGGGCGGCTATCAGGATACGGGCAAAGGGCTTAACCTGGTGCCACCGTCCACTACCAGACAGCAAGCCACAATCAAGACTGCCCAGCAAGCGACCAGGAGACTGGGCCATCACTCCGCTGCTCCCTACAATACTGCTACTGTTAAGTCATGCAGATGAGAGTACGGGGTCTTGAGGAGGGGACTGCAGTGTGGACCACGCAGCTGCTCTCTCTCTATTCTCTCCTTTCTTTCTTGGGCCACCTCCCACCTGTACTCGCTTCTCCAGAGGAGATCTATGGAGCTTCTCCTATCGGAGGGGAACAGTATCCCTGTCTTAAGAAGCCGCCGCATGGCCCATGCTATCCCCTCGGGAAGCCTTGTCTTCCACCTCTGTTGGTCCCTGCAGACAGAGCGGTCCTCAAAGACAGGTGCCGGCCACAATGGGAACAAGATTCCTAGAAGCTGCAGACACACACTGAACACAGTCAGGAGATAGACTATGAGAAAAAGTAAGTGAGCCACCACTGACTTGGATTGAAATATTTAAATCTCAAAATATTAGCGGGCCTCTATAATCGCAGGCCTCTGGGAGGTAGGGAGAGAAGGATTGCAAGTTCCAGCCCAAGCTGGACAACTTAGCCAAGACATTATCTCAAAATAACAAAATTTTTAAAAGGGTTAGGGATGTAGCTCAGCACAAAGGCTTTGAGGTTTAATTCACCAGTACTGAAAGAAAACCCATTTCTAAAAACAGACCAAAACTGGGCGTGGTGGCTCACGTCTGTAATCCCAGCCCTTGGGAGGCAGAGGCAGGAAGATTGCTGAGTTTAAGGCTTGCCTGGGCTACATAGTGAGCTCAGGACCAGCCTGAACTACAAAGCAAGACCCTGTCTCCAAAAAAAAAAAAAACAGACCAAAAACAGCCCTAACTGCTGTTTATATAGAGAAGCCTGTGTAAAAATGACCCAAGCTTGTTTTAAACAATTCAAAGCTCATAGTGGGGCAGAAGGAGAAGATGTAATTCACTTCCAATACTACAACAGGCAAGAGCAAGGTTAATGCCGTCCTGCTGTCATGGACTTCATTTGACTCTATCTCGCTGAGGCTGGGATAAATGTTGAAAGGATTTTCTCATAGTCCTACCCATTGTGATCTTCAGCCACCATAGGGCTAGCTCTAAGGAACACGAAGGAAGGGCCTGAGGTTATATTTTTGTTAAGCCTTTTCTAAATGCAGGCCAGCATGCCAGGGCTCGGACTGTCGCCTCCTGTCTTGTTTTAGACAGAGACACATGGGCACTACAAATAGCCTGGAAGCCCCTTCTGCTGGGGCGTAACCCAAGAGGAGGACACATTCCACGCAGGGCAAGTGGGAAGTCTCAGGCTACACGTCCCATGTCCTGCGCTCTGCTCTGGAAGAGGTGAGCAGGAGAGGTGCAGAGGGGTCAGGGGCCCACCTGGCCCAACCCCTCCATAAAAGGGGCTGGTCCTCCCTAGCTCCAGGCCCTGAACACCTGTCAGGCTAGGGAAGCTCACCCAGCTGTCAACACCGTGTCACTCACACAGATTAGGCTACAGGGAATCTCTGGGCCCAGAAATTACGGGAGGAGGAACAACAGCACACGCCATTTTCCTCCAAAGCTTCCGGATATATCTTTGTGCCTGGAAGGACCTGCTCACAGGTTCTGGCAGTCTTTTCTTCCTAATGCTGGACGGATGGTTTGAGAACCTCATGTCTTCCTCTCCCTTCCAAAGTCCGTGCCTTGACAGACCCCAGGCTCCTGTCACCTGCTGCTTGCTGCCAAAACTGCCATTCTTAGCTCTGTCCTCTGCTTGCCTGGCTCTGTACGGCTTTCAACAGCCCCGCATGTGTGCACTGAATTTGCTGGCAAACCTAAGAACTATACACTGAGACAACAATTGCCAAATGCCTCGAGCAGGTGTTCCTGTGCTTTCTCACAGCTTTCCTAACCAGCCAATTATCCAAGAAACCAGGGATCCAAGCAGCTGGCCTCCCAAGAGGCCACAGGCAGGCAGGCTGTCTTCCCAGCCCTCCCCGCCACTACCTGAGAGATAATCTCAGGGGTGACTCATAAGGGCAGGCACCTCCCAGGCCCTGTGCAAGCTCCCCACACCGCCTGCTGTGGATACCCAGAGTCAGCAGAAAAGCCAGACCTCAACTCCACAGCCTCATCACACCCTCCTCCCTTCCCAGCACACAGCAGGTTCAGGCACAGGGAGGCAGGGCCAAGGTTTCTACCCCTGAGTGCTCTGGGAAGAAGGAAGGCAAAGCCTAGACCAGCCTCCAGCACACCCCACCCCCAGGCTGGGAATAGAAGAAACATCTGGTTAGAGTCTAGAGGCTCCGCGGACTCAAACCTCGTGTTGAGAAAACAGCCTTGGAACCAGCCTGGCTCAGGCTGCCAAGGAAGGCTGTGCTCCCTGCAAACCGGGGAAAAGGTCACCACCCAATGGCCTGCGGGGTCCTTCTCCTTGGTCCAGAGTGGAGGGTGACCAAGGTAGCCAAGGCACGAGCTGGCCCTGCTTGGCCCACTGGGCTGAGAAGGTGAAGACCTCTGAAAGCCAAGCACAACCGCCCCCGGCCGAGTGGGCCTTGGGTGCCCGCGTGGGAGCCCCAATCCTGCACATTCTAACAGTCTGGGTTTTGACAGTTGCCATTGCTGAGCTCCAAGCAGCTGGGCCCCTCCTGCGAGCCAGCCCTCCTCGTGTCACGCCTCGACACTTGGCGCCACTCCACCATCGTCTGGGTCCAGTTGCATAACACACTCGGCAAAGCTGTTTCTGCTATTAGGATGACAACTAATCCCAAGCAGCCAAGAAAGAGAAGGCTTTTAAAGTATACAAGGAGCCCTTGTGACCCCCAAGGGGGCTGAGAGTCCCAGCGCAAAGTCATCTGAGACAACACCATGGGCCAGTACTAGTATTCCAGATCCTCAGGCCGACGAGCTCAGGGCCAGAGACTCTGTTCTGTCCCCAGCACACGCGCTATCCAGGTTCCCGGCAGGCTGACAGGACCAAGTGTGGTGGTGGCCATACCCTGGGCAGGACGCCTTCCCTGGCCGGGCTCGGGGCCTGGAGCTGGGTAGTTGGGCCAGGGTCGAATATGCAGAGAAGGCAAGGCCTGGGGCGAGGCTTCTTTCTCCTTAACAGGTCCACTCGGAGCCTGAGGACGTGGGCACTGAGGACTAAGCCAGAAACAAACACGGTCCCTCAAGGACAGACCCGGTCTGACGCCACGCAGCACAAAGGCAGGGGAGGAGATGAACGTGCCCCTGGGAAGCTCCGCTCTGGAGTGGACCTGCCTGCTCACTGACCTGCGGAGCACACAGCACCACTCTCCGGTGCCTGCCCCGGGGCCATGAGCGCCACAGGGACGGCACCCTACGCTCTCTTCCGACTAGGGTCGGCCAACAAGAGGCCCAGGTAAGAGGGCAGGAGGGGAATGAGGTCAGAGCATGAGCCCAGTGGCTCCCTCTCCACTGTCAGGGTTTGGCTGTGTCCCCACACCAGACCTACGGACGGCCTCTGCACGAAGCCGGCGTCCTCTCAGCTCCAGCAGCCACAGGCAGCAGGCTGATGACTGCTCCACACGCCGCTGTTACCCCATGGGTGCTGCTGCTCTGCCCTGCATAGTTTCTCTCCCTGCTGCCCACGTCTCTGTGAAATCCTCACCCAGGCTGGATGCCCACTCATCCCCTGCCAGGCCCTGCTAGACAGACTTCACCTGACCGACTCTCCTGTTGCTGTAGGGGTTTCCCTCGGCCAATAACCTAACCCAGCAGTTTCCCAATCACAGTCTTGATACAGGAGATGAAATATGAAATTATATCTTCCAACCTGTTAGATGTCTGATATACCTACTTTGTGTTCTCTAAAAATCAGAAACAGAATTCTGGGAACAATGGTGGTTAACAGTAGGAAATATTGGGCCAGGGATTTAGCTCAGTGGTTCTAGCATCTGCCTGGCAAGCACAAGGTCCCAAGTTCGATCCCTGGTAACTATATACCACAATGCCGGGAGCAGTGGCTCACACCTATAATCCCAGCACTCAGGAGGATTACTGTGAATTTGAGGCTTGCCTGAGCTACATTATGAGTTCAGGGCCAGTCTGAACTACAAAGTGAGACCCTGTCTCAAAAAAAAAAAAAGACTAGGAAATATTTATTGAAAGGATAGAGCCTGAGAAGCAGGAGATCTAGGTAGGTAGCTAGGGACCCCACCTTACAGGGAAGTTTTATAGAGCAAAATCTATGTAGGTACCACATGGGTTATACCTATAACTAACCAGGAGAGTTACAAGTATGGTCACTTAGGGAACAGTGAGCCAACAGATGGAAGTCATGTAGCAAGAGTACATGGAAAGACAAAGAATTTCTCAGGAAGGAGATGACTTTGCAGGTCTTGGTAACCCACTGAGGTGACTGATGCCTTCTAGACTTTACCAGACCAGGTGTTATCACTTATCTCACCACTTGGGGAAGTATGTAGGACCAGTCCTTTTGTCTGTTATCTTGAGGCCTGACCCCCAGCCGACCTGTCTCTGGCCACAACTGTAGTGCGTGTTTTTACATTCTGTCCTGACTCTCTCTTGAGGGCTCAGCCCTGACTGACTGCCTATTGTATTCCCACCTAACTTTGCTGTCTACACCAGCCTGACCCCAGGACTGGTTCCTCCCCTGAAATCCTCCTCTCATTTTGAGCTCTGGCCCTTCATGGTGTTGGGAAGTGGTAAGCTTTTAAGAGGCATCTAGATGTGGAATCACCCTTATGAAGGGATTAATGTAGTTCCCACAAGAGTGGGCTAGTTACCTCAAGAACAGGCTGTTGGAAAGTGTGCAGCCCTCTCTGCCCCCTGCCATGTACACAGCCCACTTGCCCTCTACTTCCAACCATGAGTGGAAGCAGCTCAAGGCCCTCACTGGATGAGCACATATGATTACCAGGACTCTGGACTTCCAGCCCCCAGAATTGTGAGCCGGAATAAACCTCTTTTCTTTACAAAGTGCCTGTGGTCAGCCATTGTGTTATAGCAATAAGAAACACACTGAGAAAGGCAATTTCACTACAAATACTAAAACAGTTTTGGGGGAAGAAAATAATCTACTTTTGAAATGCCCCAGATATCACCTCATTTCTTGCTGATCAGCTGTTGAGATCTCCCAAGCAACACATCCTTTCGCCAACCTGAGAAGCAAACCCATTTCCCTGAGTGGGACCCTGTCCTCCCGCTGCCCCTTCACACCCTGTCAGTGGATGGTCTCCTAGACTGCGCCCCAGAGTCAGGGTACCCAGAAAGGAGACCTGGAAGGTCTGGAACCGAGAGGCCTTGCTCTGTCACTGGGTGCTGCGCGATGTTGGGCAAACCTCTTGCCAGGCCTTAGTCTTCCCATCCATCTGTACAATAGGAATGCAGACCTATGGCCTTGAGATCCTGCGTCCTGCACGCTCCTATGTCCTATAGAGTTAGGCTAAGGTCGAGGCCAGGCTGGGTGCCAGCAGGCTTTGCCACACTCACTCAGCCATGGTGAAGGCCAGCTCGAAGTTCTTCTGTCGCTGTGTGGGGCTCAGGGCATTGTAGTCAAAGGCGTCAGGGAAGAAAGAGTGCACCAGGGCACAGAAAGCCATCCCGTCACTCCAGCTGGAGGAGAAGTTCTGCAGATCCACGTGCTGCAAGCAGGGCAAGTGGGCATCAGTGGGGTGACTACCTCGGCTCTCCACCCAGTGCAATGCCAGGCAGACTCTCCCAGCCCTTCCCCGAGGCCCACCATCCACCCAGCCACCAATGTCCTCTCCGGACCCTACACTAGACTGGTCTGCTTGGGCCAACATCTGGATTCTTCAGGTTTCTAATTACCTGTGGCAGGTGGCTCAGATTTCTCTACCCTATCTGCCCCTCCCCCAGCCCTGGCAGCCCAGAGGGATAGAGGGAGAGGGGGCAACAGTGTCTGGTCTGACCTGGGGCTGGGCTTACCTGGTAGCCCAGGGTCTTGCTACGGCACCACTCGAGCAGGATCTGCTTGATGCTGCTGGCACTGGCCACACCAAAGCTCTGTGACCGTTTCAGCTTGGCCCGAGTCTCACCTTTACCCCTATGGAGAGAAGGCAGCCCTGCTGTGGGGGCCGGAGGACACACTTTCCCATTCTCCTCTGCTATGCTCACACAAGGGCAGTACTGCCCAGTACACAGCCCAGCCCCCCACACCAGTCACAGTACCCTTTGGTGCTGTCTGGCAGGACAGTCCTCCTCCTCCCAGCCCTCCAGAACCTTGTGTGTCTCCTATGGCAGGAAGCAGGGGTCCCTGGGAAACCCTGAGAGAGAGGACCTGAGGCAGCATGGCTTTGTGCCCTGTACTCTTCCTGGACACCCTCCTCCTCCTCCTCCTCCTCCAGACAGAGACCTCCTTCCCGGATGGCTCTCCTAGCCAGAAGGGGTGGTCTCTTCTGGGGGGCCCAAGGACACTCCCTAACGGCCTGGGTCAGGTTGCTTGGGGTCAGTGGGAGCCTCCTGGATCCGACTCCCCCCTTGGAGCCAGCTGTCGCCCTCCTCGCATCAGGCCTGGGTGCAGTCTGCACACATCAGGTGTCACTGCCAAGACGACTAGATAAACATGCAGAGGCAGGCAGCTGACGGGGATCCCTCTGCTAAAAGAGCGTGTAGGAACCAGCAGGGTCCTACTGTGTCACCTCTTAAGCGCTCAGCAAGTCTGGCTCCTCGGTGGGCGCCCAGCACCAGCCAGGACTCCCAACCCCTCTAGGTTCCCCCAGTCAGGCCCTGAAACAGGAGGAGTCACAGCGGTGAGGAACCCAGGCAAGGAGGCGTGGGAGTCCTGGGGTGCTGAGGAGGGGTCCTCACCAGGGCTCTTCTGGCTCCTAGCCCACAACTCCCCACTCTCCACAATGAGGAGACCCACCCAAGCCCAGCCTGTGACCCATCACTGACCAAGAACTTTACAGAGAGTCTGATCTTAGGGGATAAGACAGGGCCCAGCCTTCCTATGCCTGTCTTTCTGACCAGGGCTGGGCTAGGCCTACTCTGGGGACAGGCTTGGTGGGCACGAGGGATCCATACTTGCCCGCTGTATCCTGCTCCCACTTCTCAAACAGTGCCTTCCGGGCCTGGGCCCCTGAGGTGCGAGGCAGCGTCTGTGACCTCACCAGCTCTCTGCGACGCTCCCCCTGGTGAGGGGCCTGAGTCGGGGTTGGCAGCTGCGGGGACAGGGGCGACTGGGGTGGCGTCACCAATGGTGGGCTAAGAAGAGAACACCAAGTGAGGAACATGGACCCGGGCATCCTGGCTTCCCTGAGCCTGGGTCTAGCCCCACACTGTCTGTAGGATGGACTGGAGCCCTGCTTGCCCCAGCATCCGACTGGTTTGGCAGGTTTCTGAGCAGAGCCGATGTCCGAAGCCATCAGGCCCAGGAACTGGGGAAGAAGGGTGAGCCCCTCGCTGGACATAACTACCTTTGGCAGGTGTCAGCCTCCTCATGTAAGAGGTGGACTCAGAGCCAACCCCACCGGGACAGGCTCCCTCGTCACTACCACTTCACAAGACCCCCTTTGTTTCCCCCTAGAATAATCTGCCAGGAAGTCACAATTCTCCTATTATTAAAAGAGGGGGAAAAGCCAAACTTGCCACCCCACCCCCAGTTTCAACCACAGTTCAGCAGCCTGGGGAGTAGAGGTCCCAACAGTGGAGGAGGTCTGCGCCACGGGGAAGGCCTATGCCCCAACCCACAGGCCTCTTCAGGCACCTTCTGAGATAGTAGAAGGTCCTCCTGTTCTTCTTCTAAGACACACACACATGTACAAGTGCACACACATGGGCATGTGCACATGCGCATGTGCTCACACACACATACCTGCAATCATTTTTATTTTTATTTTAATGCTAGTTGTCAAACCAAGTTCCTTGTGCATTCTAAATAACTATAAATTCTCTATTAAGGATCTACATACTAGCTGGGGTTGGTCGTTTGTCTGGAACGCAGGACCTATGCAGTATGCTATATCCTCAGCTGAACTTTATTTTTATTTTTATTTTTTATTTTTTATTTTTTTTGCTTTTTGGAGACAGGGTCTCGCTTTGTAGTTCAGGCTGGCCCTGAGCTCACTATGGAGCCCAGGCAAGCCGCCGTAAACTCAGCAATCCTCCTGTCTCTGCCTCCCGAGTGCTGGGATTACAGGCGTGAGCCACCACGTCCGGCATTGTGGTATGCGGTGTTGATTGTTGGTGGGCGTGTCTCCACGCCCAGCATTATATGTGGTTACCAGGGATCGAACTCAGGTCCTTGAGCTTGCAAGGCAGGCGCTGGAACCACTGAGCTAACCCTCCGGCCCTTTATTTTTATTTTGAGACAGGGTGTCACCAAGTCACTAGGTTATGCAGGCTGTCCTTGACCTTGCTTTCTCCTCCCTCAGCCTCCCAAGTGCCTGGGATTACACACTTGTGATTTTTTTTTTATGGTAGTGAGGTTTTATAGTTTATAAATGGTAGGGAAAATAAACATGCTCTGCAGAGTGAGTGTGTTCAATTAAAGGTAGGAAGAGATGTACACTGGCAGAGTCAGAGTGGGCCACTGACAAAGAGAAAACACAGAGCCTATTGAGGTTAATGGTGACTCTTTCGTGTCCTCCATTCCGACATCAGATCTAAGCCATCCTATCCAAAACCTGCTTGATCCTGCAACAGAACTGAAAATAGCACTTTCTGATGGTCCCAGGTGCAGAGCTTGGAACTATTGCTTTTCGTATGGGTCCTGGGTTTCTGTGATTGACACATCATGCCTACTTGCCCAGCTGATTGGCCATGCCCTCATCTCCTTCATTTTACCCTGAGAGACATAAATCCCCATAATTCTTCACAAAATGCTGAGAGTCCATATCTGCCATGTTTTAACTGACCTGCTCTGAAGGACCCACAGAGGGCCGTGGCCATCTTCCGCCAATAAAACCTCTCCACAAAGCCAGTGGCCTCACTTCACCCTGCTCCTGCCCTACCCACTAACCCAACTGCCTTAGGTCTCCAGAGCCCCAACTCCCAAGAAGACGGGGAGCTCCACGCAGGGGACTGAGCAGCCCGGCCCCGGGCCACAGAGGTAGACCCACCTGTCCTTGCACTTCCCTGCTGTCACTCCTCCCCTGTAGCCAAAGCTTGACACAGACCGCGGGAAGGAAGAATTGTCTGCAGGATGAAAGAAGAGAAACTACACACTTGGCCTCAGGGAAGGCCAACCACAGCTCCCTTCCTCTGACCAAGGCCTGTCCCATTTACCCAGCAGGCTGAGGGAGCGGGGTACTAGGGAAGGGGCAGATGTGGAAGGTAACCAGGGCCTTGACCCGTCATAAAAGCCTGGCCATCGTCTGCAGGAGTCAAGGCCATCTCATCTCTGAAACGGAGCCTGCCAAGATCAGACCCCTGTTGACACAGCAGATGGAATAAAGGACGTGGTCACAACGATGGGCAGAGAGGGGCTGGGGCTTGGCCTGGGTTTCCTGAGTCTCCTACAACCCCACCCCCTTCCCTCCCACCTCAGTGTAGGGTGAACCCCGGCACCGTGCTCTCCTGCTCCTACCAGTGGTACTGGGAGTCCAGGGGGGGATGTCCTCCTTGGTGCTGGGGCTACAGCCCCCCAGGATCGCGGCAGATGTGGGTGACAGAGCTGCAACTGAGGTCTCCCCAGAGAACTTCTCAGAGACACGGGTGACAGCTGTGACCGGCTGGTGGGGCAACTGCAAAGGAAGGCTCACAGGGCGAGGCTTGGGGGGCTCTGGCACTGAGGTTTGGGCACCCTCAGTGGGCCCATCGCCTGGACCTGGAATGTGTGACCAGGAGAGGCGGGTTAAGTGTGGGGACCTCAGACACCCCACCCACACCTCACTCCAGCTTCCCCATCCCTCCCCTTCTAGGAAGACCTCCCTGACTGAGGACATACACCTTGCCACTCCGACCGGAAGCCATTCTTTCCACTTTCCCCTCATAGCTACTTCAATAGATACTAGTTGGCTTCTCAGTCCACTCCCTGCTCTCTTTACTGTTTGAACAATTCCTCAGCCCCTGCTTGTTTGCTTCCAGAAACAGGCAGGCTCATTACCTTCTGAAAGTTTTCATTTCCTTTTGTTTAAAAAGTTCTGCTCTGCACTGAACAAGGCTAGAATCCTCTCCGCCTTCTGGGGTGTAGATCATGCTCCCCACCACCCTAACCAAGGGACAGCTAGCACAAATGCCTGGCTGAGACCCGGGCCCCCAAACCTACCCCATTACCCCTGCCCTCAGCCTTACCCGCGCCCGGCTGGTGTCCATTCTCAACGATGCATGAGTTTGAGGCTCGTCTTGTCTCAGGCTCACTGGCTTCATCCAGATCCACACTCTGCAGGGACACGGACGCCGCTGGGGCCCCCTCAACAGGGACTAGCTGCCCACCCCAAAACCACCTCCCAAACTCCCTCCTGGGTCTGCCAGAGTAAACCCCACTCATTCTAAGCGGAAACAGCCTGCAGGAAGTACAGTGGTAAGCCAAGGCCAAGGGCCAGCTGGGAAAAACCCACCCAGCTACAGAGCCTGAAACACCGAACGGCAACACCTCTCCTGAGCTCATACCAGAGCCCAAAAAAGCTGAGGACAAAGGCCAAGGTTGACGGCTCTGAGGCACTGTGTCAGGTGGCTCTACCCCTCCCCCGGGCTGCGGCAGATGATGGGGTGGGAGGGCCTGGCCCCTTTCCTCCCAGCTGGGCCAGGCCGGCATGGCTGCCCACACGGGAGCAGCAGCAACTGGGAGGTACAAAGTCTCTGGGATGGAGGATGGGCAACAGAGCCCCCACGCAGACGCCATACAGGGACAGGTTTCCCAGGTACACCGAGGCCCCATGGCTCCATGCCACCCTCCATTCCCCTGGGCTGCAGCAGAGCATGGGACCAGCAGTGGGTAGGCAGAGAACAAAGACCAAGGTGGGTGGGTGAGCCTGGTGCGCCGGCTGAGCTGCTGGGTGATATCGCGTCCCCTGTGGGTCTCAGCTTGAAAAATGAGAGAAGGCTACACAGATGCCATCCAGACATCACCAAACATGGGGACCAATTCACAGATGGGACACTAGGGCTCAAAGAGGGGACACGCACGCCCAGGGTTGTACAGTGAAATTCAGCCTGAATAGTCCATCCTGCCCTGGGTCCTTCTCCCTCTCAGTGAGGATACGCCAGGCTGAGGGTGTCACTCGGGCCAGGGGTGTCAGCCTGGCACAAGAGGACAACAGCAGAACCCGACCAGGGACTCCGCTGAGAGGCCTCTCCCTAAATGTCTCCGGTCTGGCGGTCCGGTCGACAAGCTTCCCAGATGGTGTGGGGTTTTTGTTACCCACCCCGCTGGGGGAAATCAGGCTGTCAGGTGGACAGACCAGGCAAGCTAGCATAAAGATACCGAAGACAGACTTCACCTAGGGACAAGGAGGGCTTCCCAAGGACAGCGGTGCCTGAGCCAAGTCCAGAGTGAGCCAAGTGGCTGAGTAGAGGAGGCCATTCCCAGTAGCATGACAGGTGACTGCAAAAGCAAAGAGATACCAGGGCCCAGGCATTCTGACCATGCATGACCCTGCAGTCTAACCTGCCAACCCACAGTACTTGAACTTGACCCCTTAGATATGGAGCCAAAGGTAGTGTTCTAGGGACATCCTTCAGAAGCCAGGGACAGTGGCACAAAACAGGGACACTAGATGACCCGTCAACTGAGTAGTCTCAGGTAGGGATGATGTGGGAGGTGACACGGCACCAGGACTCAAGAGCTTTGGGAAGAAAACAATCCAGCTGGAAGTGAGTGGATGTGGTGCCTCTTCCAGTGACTCGGGCCCAAGTGACTCAGGAGGTTTTGAGGGGAGGGCAAAGTTTTGGACAAGTTCAGTGGGTGTCTCTGAGCTATCAGGGAGCTAAGGAGTTAGCCAGATATTTGAGTCAAAAGTGTAAAAGAAAGGAAGGACGGACAATGGGGAAACAGGAGCTACAACATCCACAGGCTCCTGGGAGCCCAGAGAGGAAAAGCACAGGTATGGAGGGGCCTGGGATGAGCCAGCCCCATCGCCAGAGGCAGAAGAGGTGTCCGCGGTGGAGAAGAGAAGGGACAGCCAGGGAGGTAGGAAGAAACGCAGTGAGATGTTGAGAAAGCCAGAAAGGAAGTGAATCAAGAAGGCAGTATGACTGCCGGGCGCGGTGGCTCACGCCTGTCATCCCTGCACTCGGGAGGCAGAGGCAGGAGGATTGCTGAGTTCCAGGCTTGCCTGGGCTACATAGCGAGCTCAGGGCCTGCCTGAACTACACACAGCTAGACCCTGTCTCAAAAAAAAAAAAAAACAACAACAAAAAAGAAGGTAGTGTGTCCAAGGGCAGCCTGAGGTCCAGGAAGAGAAGGTCAAAGGGAGATGGAAATGACATCCACCACACTTGGCAAATAGATGTCGTTAGTAATGTCTGTAGAAATGGAATCAGAAGCACGGGGTGGTGTGGAGTGGGGGAGGGGCCTGCCCAGGGAGAAACAAAGGGAAAGGCGGGGTGGTTTGGGCTGCAGGGTGCCCAGATCTGGCCAAGTGAGCGGAGCCAGAGAAAGAGGTCTGAGAAATTCTTCCACATGGAGGAGGCAGGATCACACCGACAGGTTGCACAAAACTGACCGGCGAGTGAGAGGACCATCTGCAGGGACCCTGTGGAAGTGACAGAGGACAGGACCCAGAGCCTGAGGATAGACGGGCCTCGGAGAAGAGGCGACGCCTCAACTTCTGATCAGAAGGGTGGAGAAGGGCAGTCAGACCCATTCGGGGGACCACAGAAGGGCTGGGACGTGTCGCATTCCAGAGCATGAAGGGCGCCTAAAAACACAACCAAATCAACCAGGGCAGAGAACCAGTCAGTTCACAAGAAACCTTCTTCGAAACCTTCGCCTCCACTGTCACCAGGGCCAGCTCAGCTTTGGGGTCTCCATTTCCACCCCCCTGCTGTGGCCCAACAGGTTCCACAGGTCCAGGCAGGGGCCTGGAAGAAAAGGCTAATGGTGAAATCATTTTCCCAGGAATGCAGGTTTGGGGACAGGGGGTGGGCTCAAATGCCTGTCTGCCCACAAGATACCCCCAGGAGACAAAACAGGAAGTAGGCTCTGCACCCCCCCACGAGTTGGATTCTGCGAAGGGCGACCCTAACGCAGGGCACGAAGACAGACCTGAGCTAACCGAGGCTGGGAGGACGGCAGTCGCTAAGGCGTGGGGCTGAGTCCGGACTCCCGCATCCCCCAGCCCTCACCCACCCCAGTTCCAAATCCCAGCCACTTCTCACCCGCTCGGGCCTCAGACCAAGAGGCTCCTGTGAGGCCACCTCGAACCCATCATCACACAGATGGGGAGGCCGCCCTGAAGCGGGGCAGGTGTCCTTCCCTCGTGCCAGCTGAAGCCAGGTCTCCCCCACCCCAAATCCACAGCTCTATCTGCAACGTGCTCTGGGCTTGCAGAGGTCAGAGAGGACAATACAAGATAAACTTGTCCCCCAGGACCTGGCTCCACAGCCCCTGTCCCAGCCAGAGAATCAGGAAGAAGAGGCAACACGGTGGGACCTACACGGCAGGCGACACCAACCCCAAGGGCCATGCTGGTTGAGTAGGAGCCAGTTCAGGGACACAGTTCATTCCTCAGGGCATCTGTGCCCTCTGGGTGGGAGCAATCTGCCGCAGCCATGAGTGAGGGGACCAAGGGAAGAACTCCATGCGCCTGGGCCAGGGTAGAAGTCACTGCAGAACCCTAGGGCTGAGGGCAGATCTTGTTGAGCACCCCAAGATTCCCCATGTCACTCTTTAGGAAGGGAAGGTGTCCTGGGAGGAACCCCAGGCCTGGGAACGCAGGAGGAGAGGCAGAAATGAGATAAATCCAATTTCAGGGACTCTGAGAGGTGAGACCCTCGTACTGAGGATGCTTTTGAACATTTTCCAGGGGAAGAAATAATACTTCAGGCCTTCTCAGTGCTACTTGATCCATGTGGGTTCATACATGGGCATAGGAACACATACTTGTGCCCAGCACAGCCCACGCCAGGCGGCACAACATGCTAAGCCCATTAACCTCACGGCCCCGGCTTGCCCCACTCACACCACAGTTCTAAAACACTCACTTCAGACTTCTCCCTGAAGCATTAAACCCTGTTATCGCACAGTGCGGCTGGGAAAGGAAGCCAGATAAGGGAGTCTGGTTTCTCTCATGGTCAGGCCTCTGACACCGGGCTCCTGGCACTTGTTCCTAAGAGACTGTGCTACTCGGGCCATGGGGACCCAGTGGCTCCAGTTTAACTGAGGCTGACATTTCCAGGAAACGACTCTGGGCCATCCTCCTGGGTCTGGGCCTGGCTTCGGGCCGTGATCGTGTCCCCAGACCCCCAGTGAGCTCCTGGCTCCCTCCTCCCGGACAGACCACAGCAGTGGCTCCTGGGTCACTGTTTTAACCAGATCTACTGGGTGCCAACTACCTCGCCTGCTTAACGCAGGACCAGTTCAAATGTTCTTGGTCTAGTTATAGGGAAACTGAGGCCCCAAGGCCTCAGAGCGAATGGGCCAGAAGTGCTTCACGTTTGCTACCGACGCCCTGGCTTCCTGCAGTCTCCCCTAAATACTCCCACCACCACCCTGTCCTGCTGCCCCAGGCTCCTGCCCGTCCCTCTGCCATCTAGCCCCATGTCGACCCACACTGCAGCAGGTCAAGATCTGTGCCCTCAGAGGCTGACCACCTGACCAACTCCTTCTGCACTGAGTTCGAGGCACTTTTGTATGCTGAGTTCAACCTCCCTCCAACTCCTACACTCCCCAGCACAGGGTTCCTATATCTCTTGGCTCGTGACAGAGGGGCAGGGTAACATCAGCCTGCACCACGTCCGGCCATGAACCAAGTAGCACGCCCTCCCCCACGTCCTGTGCGCTGAATGAGACCCTCACGCCAGACCCTGCCACAGATGGACAACCAGCAGCCCAGCACCTAGCTGTCCACTGTCCCCCGTCTGTTCATTTGGTATTGTTGTTGTTTGGTTATTTTGAGACAGGGTCTCACTCTAGTTCAGACTGGCCTCAAACTCTCACAATCCTCCTGCCTCAGCCTCCCGGGTGGTAGGTTTACAGGCATGTGCCACCACGCCCAGCCCACACTCCCGTTTTTCCCTAGAGCCCTGAGTCCTTGTTTATGACCAAGCCCCTAAGGACAGGCCACTTGCCGGTCGCAGCATGGGAGCCCGAATCTGTGCGTGGCTCTGCACAGCCCCCTCACCACCAGGCGCTGGCTTGGAGCCGAGGCTGGAGCCCGAGAGGGTGAGCTGCAAGACAATGAGACTGTACTTCTGGGGTCGGACAGGGGAGCTGGCTCAGGCCAAGGGAGTCTGGACTCCAGGCCTGGCAGCCTCTTCCCACCTGGATGCGGGCCATCCTCCACCCACTGTGCTCAGCTCCCCTTGCTGGTCACTGCCTGGGTCCTTTCTGAGGTCCATATCCTACTCCCCAGGGGCTCTCCATCTCCACCCCCAACAGGCTCCTTCTTCTTCCACAAGTTTCTCCTCTGCATTTCTTTTCTGTTTGGTTTGTTTGTTTTTTGAGACGGGATCTCGCTATGTAGTTCAAGCTGGCCTTGCACTCCAGTGATCCTCCTGCCTCAGCCCCCAGTGCTGGATGACGGCGCGCACAGACGCCTCTGGCTCTCCTCTCTGCATTCTATGAGTAGGCCCTCCAGGTCCTCCTTGCTGCCCTGCAGTTCCTTGGCCTGGTTGTGCCCCTGCCTCAGCCCAGGATTTCTTCTCCACTGTAGCTCTGAAGAGGACACCCACTCTGTGATTTTGGTGGGGGTTTTTTGGTTTGTTTTGGTTTTTACATTACCAGGAATCAAACTCAGAACATTGTGCATGCCAGTCAGGCACAGTGCCACTGAGCTACATCCCCAGCCCTACTCTATGATTGTGCCCACCAGCTCTCCCCCAGTCACCTCTGAACCACCAGCCTAACCGCTGTCTGGAGCATCAGGCCCGTGAATACACCTATCCTTCCACTGCTTCTCCTGGGATTGCCACAGTCCCTCCCTGTCCGCACATCCAGCCGGGTCAGGGATCCAGTAGCCCCCGAGGCAGGGATCTTCTCTGCCTCCTTCCTCACATCCAAAGATGACCCGCCTGCTGGGCCGGTCCTCACACCACTGCCCCAGCACACAGCCATCCTGTCTCCTTGGACCATGGCAATCACGTTACTCATTGCCAAGCTAACCATCACCCTAATCTCCACTCACCTTCACTGAGGGAACTTGCCACACACGAGGGGGACCCTGCCTCCCCCCTTCTCAGCCTACTCAACCCACCACCCTCATAACCAAGAGGGCCAGCTTGGCCTTGATAAATAATGGTAAGTTCCCATTCAAAAAGCACAACAGGAAAGAATCATCCACATGTATTTAAAAATGTGAATGTATATGAATATATATACATATACACACATGATTCTGAAATTATTTCTTTTAAAACTTGGACCGCTTCTTCTATGAGCAGACAAGCAGCAAACACAAGATAAAATGGAACTTAATTTGCACTTGGGAGCTCATGATGATTTCACACCAGAGACCATTATGCTCATAGGACTGACTAGGTACTTACATCCATATTTCCCGATACTTCACACAGAGCCCTGAGACACTAGGAGTTCTGCTCAATTCCTCTGCCCAACATCCAGGAGACCTTCACAACTCAGCCCACCGTGCTCATAATCTGGGGCTCCACCCTGGCCGGCGAGGACGTCCTGGCTTTCTGAGGGCGCATGCACAGCTCCCCACCCACACCCCCCTGCACAGCACTGTAAAGCCCTCCTGGGACACCCACCGCCAAAGCACTACTGCATTTGGGGCAGAACATCCATTGCTCATTTTGCAACCTCCACCCTGGCTGGGCCCTGGAGAGGCAAGGCCTCCTTGGGACCCCTGAGGTGCAGCCCAAGCACAGCGGGAGGACTGCGTGCTAAAAGGACTGCATGGAGGGGCAGCAGGTGCAGACCCTGGAGACCCAACCCCAGAGCACATGCTTGTCTGGGTGGAAAATCCCATGTAAGGGCCACTGTGCACACCATGGAAACCTTCTACCCAGGACCTGCCACTCCAGGAGGCCCAGGATCAAAGCAGAGACTGGTCCACACCGGCCTCTGGCCAGTCACTGACCCTAGGAATCTAGACACAGCTCAATGCTAGTCGCTCCTGTCTCCTTCACGGTAAGGGATTTGCCCCCTGCAACGCTGATTCCCAAACACAGTTGCTGGGCAGCCCCAACCGGATTGCAACACACACACGCACACGCGCGCACACGCATGCACACTCAGGGACTTGAGTTCTCCATCTGGGTTAATCTATAAACTGAGCGGTCGGGCCTCAGTGAGCAGCAACACGGGGCACGTGAATGGAGGTGGCAGATAGAAGGTACTGACCATTTCACCCACACCATCAAGGGCCGCACACCTCAGCACCCAAGCTGTTAGTGTCACCACGGGGCTGAGGGAAAGGGAGACGCAACTCAGGGCACACAGGTCTGACTCCGAATAAGAGCGAGAATGAGTCAGGTGTAGCGGACAGGTTAAGCCTTGTTTCTGACCTTTCTAACCCCACAGTGATGGAGGGACCCCAACTACCAAGTCCGGGCAGCAGGTGGAGGCAGAGCCAAAGTCCTCCGGAGCGCTCGCACTCGCAACACTAGACGCGAACCCCACTCCCCGCGCAAGCGCACATGCACTCAGGCCGCCGCGCTGCGCGCCCCCGGGCTCACCTGGCTGCGGCCGGAGAGCGAGAAGGTGGCATGGCTGGAGAAGCGCGCGGTGCCCAGGCGGGGCGCGCGGTTCGGAACCCCGGACGCGGGCGGGGGGCTGGGCGTGTCGGGCACCGGGGACAGCCCTGTCGCCAAACCCAGCGCCTCCACCTGGCGCGTCAAGCGCTCGAGCTGCGCCTGCAGCCGCTGATTGTCGCGCTGCAGCTCCGCCACGGTGCGCGCCAGGGGCCCGGCCAGACTCAGCGCCTCGGCCACGCGCCGCTCCACTCCACGCTGCAGCCCCTGCATGTCCTCGTGCAGCGCGCGCACCGCGCCCTCCAACGCCGCCTCGTAGCGGCCCAGCGCCTCGCGCACGGTGCGCGCCTCCTCGGCGTCGACGGTGGACTCCATGGCCGAGCAGGGTGCGCGGGACGGGAGAGGTCCCACGCTCTCGGGTGCTGTGCAGCTACTTGCGATCCGCGGCAGGCTCAACCCGAGAGCGGCCGGAGGGGCGGGCGCGGGCCGGGCGGGGCTGCCCGGAGCCCCGGGAATGGCCGCCGCGCGGGGCGGGGCGGGGCCGGGCCGGCCGGGGCGGGCCTCCCTCCCCGGGCACCCCGCCTCTGGCGACCTGTGTGATGATGTGGGATGCGGGACGGTAGCCGCGGAGGAAGAGCGCTTCGGCCTTTCCTCTTCCGGGCTCCGGACACATGGAGGAAGCGTCTGAGTTCGAGCCCGGTTTGATCCCGGGGAAGCAACGTGTGGCTTGGGGGAGGGGCTGCAGGCCCACCGGAAGGAGGCCCGGACAGTCAAGTGGACAATACTCCGGCACAATGCCGAGGGTTGTGCGTTATGTCTGGGCCTTCCTCGCGGGGTCTGGCTGGATTCAGGGAAACCTGAGAGGTGACAGCCCTCACCGTCCAGCCCCTCACCCTGTCTCTGTCACCACTCGGTTCTCACATGCACGTACTCACCTGTGAGACTTTCGCCTGGACTTTCTTGCACCTGTTGTAAAACCTCAGGGAGAAAACAGGTGGTGAAGTCCCCTCCCAGTCTCTGCAACTATCCCCCCTGCGCGCGCACACACACACACGCACGCGCGCACACACACACACACACACACACACACACACCCTACTCTAGCAAAATCTTTGCACTCTTCTCACCAGTGTGAGGACTCCAAGCTCAACAAGGGACCCCTGCTAGGGCATCGATGCCAGACTGAGGGCAGACAGGCAGGAAAGAGTGTGTTAGGCCAGAGTCTTCAAATCCTGCCATGGGCCGCTGGGCTCCAGGCTAATCTCCTGCCCCTCCCCCACCTCCCCTCTCCACCCCACACAGCTGCAGCAGCCGCTCAGTCCCTGGCCTCTACCCAAAGGTGGAGGCTCCTGCCTCTATTCCCTTATTTCATTTATGTCCCCTTCCAAACCCACACACACAAATCCAAACTATCACAAGCAAAAGGAAGGAAGGAAACAGTTTCTGCTTTAGGATGATAGTGGACACTATAACTGCTTTAAGATAAAAATGAAAATGTCTCACCCTTTGTGCAACTTTCCTAATTAGCCTACCCTTCCCAGGCCTGGCCCCCTGAAGAAGGCCGGGAGTCTGGGCAGGCACAGCCAGATGGCTCGCAGGAAGGAGAAGGCTCAAAGGCTTGTTTCTCCTGCAGTTGTGTCCGGTGTTCAGCTCACACATCCTCCTAGCCTGGCTTTCTCTGCCCCGAAGGGGCTGGATCAGCCCAACTCCTCATCCCCTCCCCAAGTGGGGACAGGAAGGAACACTGGTTTACCTAATCCAAGGAGCCTTCCAGCAATTATTTCATGAGAAAGTCAGTTGCCAAAAGGCATGCATGTTGCATATGTGTGTGTGAGAGTGTGTGTGTGTTCCAAATAGCTGTCTGGACGGGGTGAGCCAAACCGCTCCCCGCATTCTTTCTCCGGGTGGAATCTTTGGTAGAGACTTTGGGAGCTGCTTCTATAGCAGATCTTGCCCAGCAATGTTCATAATCCCTACACTTCTGGCCACAAAGATCCTGGGGTTCAGAAATCCTGGGCTCAGCCAGGGAAGCCTATTCCTTCCCTTGCGGGACCCAGGCGTAGAAGGGTTGGCTTGGGAGGGCCTGGACAGGTTCACTGGGCCAGCAGTTGTGCACCTGGGAGATACCTAGTCCAGCAGCACAGGTGTGAGGGGAAGGTGAGCAAGGATGCAGCCTTTTCTCCCGTCCTGGAATCTGACTGGGTCTCCAGGGCAGGAGCGCTCACGGGAAAGAGGAGGTGACAGACTGCGGAGGTGTCCCATCTCCAACCTCCAGCGAGTTAACTGACCCCTCCTGGGCCAGCCTGAGAGCACTAAGGGAGCGGTGTGGGAGCAGGGCAGGATTCCTCCCTGGGCTGAAGTGGGTTCTCTGCCAAGGGCAGAGAGTGAGATTCGCTATGAACTCTGGGAAGGCAGGTGGTGCAAGAGTCAAACCGTCCACCTAGCCCCTGCCTGTCAGTGGTCAGAAAACTGAGTAGTTGAGTGTGAGCCTAGGAAAAAAGAGAGAACCAGGAGGGCGAAGACACAGGTCTGAGAGGAGAGAGAGAGAGAGGGGGATTCTGGGTGGGAGGGGGTGGGACAGAAGCCTGGCACCACATTACAGCCAGCTCCAAGGCAGGGCGAGCTGGAGCTCTGCCCCCAGCCCCTCCCCCAGGCCCCTCCAGCGCAGCTTCTGCCCAGGGCTAGACTGTGAGAGAGGTGAGGGCAGCGAGGGCTGATGGGCCTGGCTGAACTCCCTCCACATTCAGCAGCCCTGATGTCAGTGAGCAAGTGGAGGCCGACCTCCCACCAAGTCAGGGGTTCGGGCGCCTGCGCTGCCAGCTCCCCTTCACCTGGCTCTGACCCAGCCTGCCTGCGGGCCCCTGGCTCAGCTCTGGTTCTAGGCTCTACTCGGGTTGTGGATAAAACGTCCCAAGTTCTCCTCTCAGAAAGTCAAATTCCCAAAGTTGGTAAAGTCACAGGCCCAACACAGGGAAACTGAGGTCCTGGGCAGGGCAGGGACCAGGCCGAGACATCCAAAGATGTGATGAGGGCCCTGGACTCTGCCCCAGATGGTGGTGCCTCTTGTTCTCTCACAAGTAGGCCCAGCTTTCCGATCCAAGAGCCACAGTCAGATTTGCCAGTTCTGAGGCTAGCTGAAAGCTCACCGTAGCCCCTCCGTGCTCGATCTTCTGCGCCCGGTTCCCATGTGGGTACACCTACATGACGCCTCCGTGCCGTCCATTCAAGAGGGGCCGTTAGTCTTCCCACACACGGTGTGGGGATTGGCTTAAGGAAGCGTTCCAAAAATGTTGGGTGATCGGCCACATGTGGCGGGTGCATGTCTGTAATCCTAGCACTCAGGAGGCTGAGGCAGGAGGATCGCTACGAGTTAGAGGACAATGTGGGCTACATAGTGAGTCCAAGGCCAACCTGGACTACACAGAGAGACCCAAACAAATGTCGGAGGATTGGACATGTGGGAAGAAGCTAGTCAGAGGGGAAACCAACCAGCCTCACGGAACGTGTGGACCTTGGGAGATGCAGGAGGGAGAGAGGCAAGGATGACGCTGAAATTCCATCTCAGGCCGTTAGGGGGCACTCACTCGCAGGAGTCGGGAGGAGGGGCACTGGAGGGAACTGTGAGCTGCGGGGCTCAAAGGCACCTGCTGCTCTTCTTCAGGCCCTCCAGCACTGCTGCTGAGAAGGACTCAGATGGGAAGGTCATGGGCCAAGGCAGACATGTCATCTGTCAGGTCCCGATCACCCTGTCACACTCTCCATAGTGGCCTCAGTGCTGGGACAGCTAACAGGACTTCACAACTGCAGGGCTCTGTGCCCTAAGCGAGGCCCCACTGCGCATGGCTGCGGCTGCCCATCAGCAAGGCTCCACAGGAGAGCGCACTGCACCAGCCCTGGAGAGCACACCATCCCCCGCTCCTCCTCCCAAACCCTGAAATCCAGCCTTCTCAGTAGATCCATGGGGTGGGAACACAGGGTTTACATTTATCTTTTCCTGCCAGCTTTCTGGCTTCAGTAGCCAAAAGCAGTGAGATAAGAACGGAGATAGAAGAGGCGGTGTAGGCTACTCAGGAGGCCCCCAGAGTGGACAGAGTGGAGCCCCCAGACCTCACCTCCACCAAGACCCAGGGCCACCCAGGAGACGGACCCAGGAGTCTCTGTACTCCGCCCCACAGCTCTGCCTGCTTAACGCAAACAGAGATGGGGAGGGATTCCTGACCCCTGGGGGACACCGGGTCCCTCCACCAGCCCCTCCTTCAAACACATTCCCTCTTTCCAGTGGACACTCTGCTCAACGCTTCGGTACGTTTTGGTTTTTTGTTTTGTTTTGTTTTTAAATTACTTGAATTTTTATTGGTACATTATATATACACATCATGGTCACACTCAATACTGAGAACTTGTACCAGTATATGACACAATTTAATTCTCATTTTTATGTACATTTTTAATGATCATCTTTTCCCCATGTGTCTGAGGTGTGTCTGTGTGTTTTAATTACTATTCTCACTGCTGAGACAGAATACTCGACACCCAAAATTAAAGGAGGAAAAGTTTATTTGGCTTATCTCTCATAGAGGTTTCAGTCCAGAGCGGGCTGGCACGAAGCCAGAGTGGCACATGGCAGGGGGGGAACGCCCAGAAGAGAAACAGTTCATCACACAGAAAATAGAAAAAGCAAGCAACAACCTTTAACAGCATATTTCTGCTCCTTTTATCTTATCTAGACTACTTAGGGCAGATAGCACTCACACCCTTAATCTCAGTGCCCTGAAGCCTCGCATTGCACCATGAGTCAATCCCAACAACACACACTCCAGATCCATCTACCTCTAAAAAAGCCCCTAGGACTGTGTAGGCTTTGGGGGACATCTAGACACAAGCCATAGCACCGTGCATGCATCACACTCGCACACGCATAAGTGTGTCTGGGTAGTAGAAGGACGTAGAAGTTAAGAAGTCTACCTTCCGTGCACAGGCCTGCGTGTTTATGTGGTATTCTGGCATGCATACATTCACTAAGTACATTGGCAGGAGAATTTTTAATGCATTTGCTTATAGGTGATGATGTGTGTTTATGTGCACACATATGTAGACATGCCTGCAGTACATAGGTTGGGTAGACATCAGGATGTGTCCTACACAGCTGATGCTGCCCACACTTGTATACATGTGACACATATGTGCACATAGGTTTATATATATATTAAATATTTGCATGTGTATCATTGCATAAGTGTGAGTATGGGCATACATAATGCATCTCCCATTTCTAGCCAGACCTAGAAGTATCTCTAGAAAGCAGAAATCCTGGGCGGTGCTGGGTCTACTCTGCAGAGACTCCTGTACATAGGATTCTAATGTTAGCCTTCTTTTAGAGGAGCAGAGAGAGAGAGAGCAGACTTTCTCCCCTCCTAGGTAAACATGGGGCCCTCCCAGCGCCAGTGAAGGAGGAATTTCCCACAGGCCTCTGCCTGGAGAACAGGCACTACCCATTCCTGCCTGGAACGGCCCGCGGTCCTCCCCCCAGAAGCAGGGGCTACACGGGGTGTGGAGTGGAGACAGCTGCTTCCAGCCCAGATAAGGGTTTGGCTCACATTTTCCATTTCCAGGATCCCTCCTTTGAGTCCCAGCTCCTAAGCTCTGGTCACCCTGGCGTGTCCAGTTTTCTGCACAGACTCACCCCAGCTCCTACCCACCCTGTAGACAAAAGAGCCAAGAAGGGAGACGGAGGTGCAGGAAGAGCAAGCGCTTGTCAAAAGCCTGTGGCCAGCAGGGCAGAGCAAACGCCCCCACCTGACTTTATAGTGGGTCTCTGGGAACTCGAGAAAGGGATTCTGGGACAGGACAAGTCCAGCCTGGGTAGCCCCACCGTTTATGTTCAGGCTCTGGGCCTCCAAAACCCTGCCCAGAGATGGGAAAGAGGCTAGGCCTCCTCTTATAATACAGACCCAGAATGCACACTGCTCTGTCCAGCTCTATCTAGATTCTCTGGCCCAGGGGACCCCAGATCCAAGGGGCAAACCATCATTGTTTGGAGGATGACCCGGGCTTCAAACTCTGGCCTCCTGCTCTTCTGCTTCTCCCCACCCCCCTCTACAAAGCCTGGGCCTGCCTCCCCTCCCAGAGAAGGGAACGGGGTGGGATTATTTATAGGGCCTGACTCAGTGGCCTCTAGGACAAGAGGAGCCAGAGCTCTATGGCTATGGCTTACCAGGCCTTCCCCAGGGGCCCTACAGGACAGGCAGTGTCCGCTTTCAGCCCAGCAAAAGGCTGCGTCAGTCAGAGTGGGCAGTGGGGGTGGGGCGCCCAGGCCAAAGAAGGGGGCTGGGCCAAGGCCTGAGCCAGACTGTCGGGAGCCCTTTGATGAGCTAGACCTTCTTAGAAGCATTATGGAGACTGACTGGGGCTGGGACCTTGTGAGAGAGGTCTCACGGGACACTGATCCCACCTAAGAAGGCCTGGAGATGTCACCAGGAAGCCACCTCCACTACAAGCCCTGACAAAACCATCCCTTCCCTTGGCTCCAGGCTCCCTCTGCCCATCGGGCAATGCTTCAGGAGGCCACTCAAGGTCCTTCCTGGCCAGGCCTCTCCTAGGTCCCAGACACCCTCTCTCAACAGATGCGGAACTCTTCCACACTCGGTGACTGTGTCTGCACTGCGCACCCAGCCTGAAGCATCCCTTCTACTTGCCGAACTACCTGATTCTCAGATCCCAGCTTTGAGCCCCCGCCTCCAGGAAGCCACCCCACGTCCACTAAGCCCCCCACCACGCATCCTTTCCTTCTGTCCTCCTCCCGGAGCAGCCCCATGGATCTCGGTTTGGGGTGTGGCTGTGTGGCTGCCCCTCTTCCTCAGCCAGGGGCCCCCTGAAGAGCAGGGCCCTGTCTCGTCCACCCCGCTCTCCCCACTGCTCAGTTCCCATCTCCCGTAGCCCATGCTTGTCGGAGAGGGGACGAATGAAGAGCAAAGGAAGCAGCAACTGAACAGTGAACAGGGGGCTGAGAAGAGAGGAGGCAGAGGAAGCAGGAAAAACCCTTTCCACGTCCGCTGACCCCAGGGTAACTCTCCGTGTCCCATGGGCGGGAAGGTGGCAAGGGCAGCCCGGGCCAGGTCCGAGTGACACGGCCGGGCCCTGGGCAGCAGCCAGATCGGTCACTCTCATTCTTTCCAGATCAAAGTTCCCCCAGGGAACAGCCTGGAACCTGACACTGGCGTGGAGGGGGCTGGCCCCATGCTGGGGAGGGCATGGACAGGCCAGGCACCTGTCCCCTGCTCCAGGGACACCAACAGCTTGAGGCCAGAGGTGGGGGTGCTGGACACACATATGCACACCTACACCAGCTCCACCCCCAGGTCTGATAAAGGGCCACACGGGGGGAGGGGCTGGCTCCTCGCTCTGCCACAAGCCCGCCCGCCCATGTCAGCTTTGAGTCACCCTGGCCCCATCTCCCAGCAGCTCCCCTTACAGACACCCTCTGGGCACCTCACTCTCTGTGTGTCTGTCTTTGCCTCTTCCTGTCTCAGCTCTCCATATTTCACGCTGCTTTGTATTCTTTGTTCTCCCCCTGGGTACTGTGTCTCCCCTTTGTCTCTCCCCATCTCTGCACCTCTGAGGGTAGGAAGACTGCGAGTGGCATTTCAGCCCTCTGTTGTCTGCCCCTCCCTCCTCTGCAGGCCCCAGACCTGCGGTGAAGGCCGCAGAAGGAGAGCCGGAGGCACCAAGCCTGTGGCCAGGCTGCAGCCCAGGCCTCCTTCGGCCCTTCGGGACCCGAGTCTGAGTCAGGCCCAGGGGAGTTGGTCTCAGGGAGAGCTGGTCCGAAGCAAATGACCAGCCCACTGGGCCAGTCCTGAGTCTCCCATCGCCTGTCCTTCTTCCTGCTCCCGTCCCTCCTCCCAGCCCATGTGCAAGCCAGCGGCACACTCCTTACACGCAGAGTGCAGAGTAATGACGAGCCCAGGCACACCTCCCACTCTGCGCCTCAGCATTTTTATCTGTTATGTGGGGACCACGGTAATAGTGTCAGCTTCCTAGGAATCTTATGAAGGTCAAATTAGTTCAAGTTTAAGTCCCTTACAAACCAAGGCCCCTATGTCTATGGATAGTGACTTTATGCCACAGGATCCCCTTCCCTTATCCATGTTCTCACCTTGTAAGGTTTCACTCAACCCTGGTCCCAAAGGAGGAGAGACTCAGTACAGTAAGATATTTGACAGAGAAAGAGATGGGGAGAGAGTGTTCACATAAGTCTTATAATGATTTTATTTTATTGTTGTTGTTAAGCTCTTATTATACCTAATTTATAAATTAAACTTCACCACAGTATGTATGTACAGGAAAAATATATACACAGAATTCAGTACTATCTATGGTTTCAGCTCTCCACTGGGGGTCAACAAATACATCCCCCCAGACAAGGGAAAACTACTGTATTCTTACATAAAGTCAAGTCTTGGGTGAAGCTCAGCTGTGGAGCACTCGCCTTGCATGCAGAAGGCCCTGGGTTCAATCCCTATCACACACACACAAAAAAGTTATTTTCACCTAGACGCCTTTGCCTCAGGCCGAGCTGGACTCCGGTCCCCAGCAGGCCTAAACAGGCTCGGCGTGAGCCTTTGCAGACCATGCCGAGGGCTAACACACAGCTCGGAGTGTCTGCATTTCCATGGAACAACACTAGTGAACGGAAGCTGTATCACAAGTAGAGACATCCCATTCCTCCTGGCAAAAGATGAGGGAAACTATATCCTGCTCCAAACATATAGACGTGATATTTTGAAAAGTTAATGATCACAAAACTATGATTAATAGCAAGAGAAGGACTTCTCCTTAAAAGAGACACAAGCCCTCAGGGCACAGCAAGTAGGCTGTCTCTCAGAGCAGGGAATAAAACAGGGCTGAACTTGTAGAGAGTGGGCCACAGCAGAGTTGCCAGCAGGGCAGGAGCCTGAGCCTGGCTGGCACTGAGATCTATGCCGCCAGCTCTATCCTCTCTCCAGGGTCACAGCAAAAACCAAAGCCACGAGCTTGGGGTTGAGCCCTCAGTAGAGCCACCAACCTCAGAGGAACTCTCTCAGAAATGCGGCACTCACGCGAGGTGGGGACCACGGTAGACACTACTAGAAAACCTCAGCCCAACACATGGCAGGCTGAGGCTACTAGCAGGTGGCCTTGGGTTTTTACACAATCCCCACCCAGATAACCTCAAAACCAAGAATCACAGAGCCCCGAGACCAACAGCATAAAAGCAAAAAAGTTCTGCAGTAAGAAAAACTAGGCACTGAGAAAAAAGGGCAATTTGAAAAATGTGTTAAAGTATCTTTAAAGTCCTCAGAGAAATAAAGAGGTGATAACAACATCCAAACAAGAAAAGGAGGTCATGAAATAAGAGCAGGAAAAAATCTCAATGGTCCCGTTAGAAGTCTAATGAATCAAAATTACAGTAAAACAATGAAACTCCCAAAGATGGACTGAATATCTAATTGAATACAGCTGGAGAAACAAATAAATAATTAAAAGTTTGAATCAAGAAAATCTCCAGAAACTCA
>PVIC010014443.1:0-36530 GCA_004025085.1 Thryonomys swinderianus | reverse complement strand
GTGTCAATTCCAGTGAGAAACGCTTAAAATGACTCAGTAGGGGGCCTGGGGATTTAGCTTAGTTGCACCACGTCGCTGCGTGTAAAGCATAAAGTCCTGAGTCTGACCCCGGTGCTGCCAAAATAAATAAAATAAAATGCCTCACCATAATTCTGGGTGTGGAAAACCCACCCTAGGAAGGATTGTCACCAAACTGATAGAAAATGAAAACAAGGAAGGGGGATTGCTTCCGTTTCTTCAGAGAAAGATGTTCACCTTGAACGTCATCTCCTGGCTTCCACTGCAGACCCTTCAGCCTCCAGATACAAATGCACCCGGGACACTGCACTGAGCTCCAGGCCTTCAGCTAGATCTTCTGGCTCTCCTGTGGGCAGACAGACCTTCTGCCCTCATCCCCACCTGACTCCGTGGGTGCCCATGGTAAGCCTATCTTGTAAATTCTTATATATTTGCATATCTTGCATTCAATTTGTTGCTGTAGGAAACACTGACTGATACATACAGTAAATGATATTTTTTGAAATTAAAATTTCAATTATTATGCAGCTGATATATAGAACATCAGTTTTTTCTCTAGGCCATCTTTTTTTTTTTTTTGCTTTTTGAGACAGGGTCTTGCTTTGTAGTTCAGGCTGGCCCTGAGCTCATTATGGTGCCCAGGCAAGCCGCCACGAACTCAGCAATCCTTCTGTCCCTGCCTCCCAAGTGCTGGGATTACAGGCGTGAGCCACCACGTCCGGCATTGTGGTATGCAGTGTTGATTGTTGGTGGGTGTGTCTCCACGCCCAGCATTCTATGTGGTTACCGGGGATGGAACTCAGGACCTTGCGCTTGCGAGGCAGGCGCTGGAACCACTGAGCTAACCCTCTGGCCCCTCTCTAGGCCATCTTTGTCACTTTGCTTCTTGAGATCTCCATCTCTGTTGGTCTGTTTTCTATTACTCTTCCTGAGTTATTTATAAGGAAAATAAATTAATTTCAAAGTTTTGAAGGCTAGGAAGCTGAGCGCCTACTCATGGGTGTATAGTCTCTCCAAAGTCCTGAGGCAGTACTATGCCTTACTTTTTTGATGAGACTAAATGTGTCAGAGAGAGCCCAGTTTTATAACAAAGCCACATTGATTGATTCTTGAATAGATTAATTCGTTCATGATGGCAGAGCCCTCCATACCCAATTATCTTCGATGTCCCACTTAAAGATACTACTAACATCTGACTTGGGAGACTAAGTTTACAAAATTCTCAAGAACACTCAAACCAAAGCGCCATCCATCTAGATCAAGGCACAGGTTGGTGAGCTCTATTTCAGCTTAGTCCAAAATAGCTAGGTATAGTGGAGTACGCTTCTAATCCCAGCACTTAGGAAGCTGAGGCAGGAGGATCACTGTAAGTTCGAGGCTAGCCTGGGCTACCCAGTGAGTGCAGACCACCCTGAACGACATAGTGAGATCCTACCCCAAAGACAAGCAGTTTGGAATAACACTGAATTTCAGAGATTCAACAGCATTGCCAGAAGGGGGCACCACTCTGAGGAACAGTGAGTGAGAACGAGTTTCCGCTGCTGTGCCCGGTGGCCACCAGGGGGCAGCAACCACCTTCTGACGGTTGCATGTTGTGCATGTCAATGTCCTACTACATCCACAGGGAGTACAGTGTCCTCCTGACCAGCGCAGAAGATGCCCAACATCGCGACACCGTGGGTCACGTCCTTGGGGAGAACAGCCTCCTATTCCTCCTCCTCCTCTTACCCCTCTCACCCCTTGTCCTTTCTTCTTTCTGCCCTGCTCCTCCCTCCCTTTCTCCTTCTGCCTTCCTCTCCCTCCTGTCTTTTTCCTGCCCTTCTCCCTTCTCTTCTCTTCCCCTTCCTCCCCTCTCGTTTCTGCCTCAGTTCCTCTTCCTCCTTTCTCCTCTCCTGCGGGGAGGCGCCCTGGGCTTTAGGGGCTTTAAGACCCTGGGGAGGATCCATCCTCCTCCTCTAGTCGGCCCCCCCCGACCCCGCCCCTGGCCCCGCCCCTGAGGGTGGGAAACCCCCGGTTTCCCCGGGACTTGACGGTAATCCCTTCCCTGTGCGTCCTCAGGGCAGCATGTGTATGTGTGCAGGTGGCGCTCCGCCAGGTGAGTGCTTCAGGTCTCCACAGACTGAGGTTGGAGCAGTCTGGTATCCCCGCTTAGCAGGTGGGGAGCTTCCCTCCATGGCCCTTGCCTAGCCAGGAGCCAGTCCCTGGGCCGGTGAGGATGTGAGGACCCGGCCTTCCTGTCTCCTGCCCCCTCCCCCGCCCTGCCTAACTGCCATCCAGGATGCCCCGCCTCACCCTCCTATCGACCCGCCGCTCTCAGGCCTTCCTGTGACCTGAACAGCGGAGAGTGCAGGGAGGCCTGGTGGGAAGGGATCCCTAAGCGCTGAGCGGCCGGGGTGGGAGGGGGCCTGGGACAGGTCTTCCGGTGGCCGCTGGCCGTGCGTGCGCTCTAGACAGTGCTTGCCCTCCCACGTGTTCTCACACTGCTGGTCCTCCCCGGTCTCCGCCCACACCCTCTCCTAGCGCAGTTGAAAGGGTGGTGTTGACAGCTGTGGCCGCCTAGCTGTCGGAAGCATCCATGTGTGAGCGAGCCGAGTTGTGCCGGGCTTCCGTGTGGGTGAGGGCTCAGGGTGGCCTGGAATTTGGGGAAGGAGTGAAAGGAAAGGATGTGCTCCACGCTTTTGGCCCGCATAGACATTCTGGTGGCCCAGAAGCCTGTGGAGGCTCTTGCCTTTTCTCTGAATATACGTCTCACTTGCGGGATGTTGTTCCTGTAGTCAGTTCTTGTGGCGGGGGTGGGGCAGGAGGGGCGAGAGAAAAGGTTCTGTACCTGACTTCCTTTCCCCGAGTCTTTCCAAAGATGGAGAAGGGATCTCTCTGCCAGAGAAATGCCAGTCTCCAACCCCACAGCAGAGCCTCAGTGGTCCATTCCCATTTGTGGTCCTGGCCCCTGCGTTTGCCCTTAGCTAAGCACCAGCACCTGGAGCATTCCTCACAGAAAGGTCAAATTATGATCCTTCCTTCCCTCCCCTCAGGGATCTACTCCAGGCCTCTTCAACCGCAGGCACCGCTTCACTGGGCTTCGAGGGCTTCAGCTGTGTCAGAGTGTGTGCACTTGTAGACTGAGGTCTCAGCCAGGATGTAGGGCATGAGCTGCTTCAGGCTGGCCAGGTCTGGGAATTGGCAAACTTGTTCTGGGTATTTGACCAACCAGGTCTCCAGGATGGAGCAGAGGGCCCTGGAGACAAGTGGGTGGAGAGCATAGTCAGAGGCAGATGAACTGTGTGTGTTACGTGGTGACAGAAAATTTGCCTACATTTTGCCCATGTTCTGGGAGTTGGCAGGAGCCTGAGATTAAGGTCAGTAGATCAATTAGTTGGGCAGAAGAAATTTTAAGGCTGCTTAACATTCAGGCACCTGCTGATGGTGTATAGCCAGGTTCATAGTGAGTATAAAATGCTGATGTAAGGGCTGGGGATTTAGCTCAAGTGGTACTGCGCCAATCTTGGATGTGCAAGGGCCCGAGTTCGATCCCTGGTACCACAAAAAAAAAAAAAAAAAGCTGATGTAAAAAGATTTCAGTGTCCCTGGAAAGGAAGTTCTAGCAAGGCTGGGACAGGGGAGGACATGGTTATTGAAAAGATTAGTATTAAAAGAGACCAGGAATACCAGGGATTTAGTTCAGTGGTACAGTGCCTGCCTGGCAAGTACAAGGTCCTCAGTGTACTTTGCATCAAATGGTGCATTTAGACATGATGAAAGCATTTCGGGAAACACCAAGACCTCACACTTTGCAGATTCAAGCTTGGAAAACTAAAGCTTTCCATTTGAGAACGCTTGGGCCCCGGGCTGTAGAAGGGCTTGGATCCCAGGATTTTTTTTTTTTTGAGGCAGTATCTTACTATGTACTCCATGCTTGCCTTGGACTTACTATGGGGCCTAGGCTGGCCTCCAACTCATGGCAATCCTCTTGCCTCAACCTCCTGAGTGCTGGGATTATAGGCTTACACCACTACACCTGGCTATAAGATTTGTTTTGGAATATACAGTCATCCAGGCACTTATGGGCTTCTTCTGCCATGACTAAAAGGGAGTGTGGCTACCTCTCAAGTTGGCAGTGAGGCTTGGCACTATTCATATGGTGCTGGTGTTCAGGCATACAGAATGCAAGCATTATGGGGTGATGGAGGCTTCCATCCATATTTCAGAGAAAGGCTGGGAGGTTAGGTAGTGTGAAGAGAAGAAGGTGTGTGAATCCAAACATGCAGTAGAGATCTCAGCAAGTGTGGAGAGAGAAGCCATGAGTGCGGAATGTCTACTGAGCAAAGCTGTAGGCAGTGAGCAGAGCCCCCTAGGAGTGGTTATTTCTTCATCTTCTACCTTTTCCTCTTCTCATTTAACGTGTATGTGTTTTGTCCATATGTATGAAATTAATCAGTGCTGAAAGACAAACTGTACCTTTTGGGAAGGTCAGGGTAACCCTCATCAAAATTATCTGTAGAGGATTCAAACCCAAGCTAACTGTCTTAACCACTTTTTCATCACTGGGACACAATATTCAATACTCAAAACTTGAAAAAACAAGTTTGGTTCGGGTCACATTTTTAGAATATATTTGGTCAGGTTTCAAGGCAGGAAGGCACAGAGGGAGCATCAGGTGAAGAAAAGCTGCTTGCGTCCTGGTGGCCAGAAAACAAAGTGACAAGGGAGAAAGTTGGGAAGGGTGAAATTTCTTCCCAGGTCTTCCCCACAGTGACCTGACTCCTCCAGGCAGATCCCACCTCCTGCAGCAAGTCAGTTCTAGTGCTCACGTAATTCAGTCACCTTCCACATACATGAGGCTTTGGGCGCCATGTTGGATCTCAGCCATATTATTTCACCATGGTCTCCAAAAGACTCACACATTTCTTTATGTAAAATGAATATAGTACATCTCTAAGAGTCACCAAAGTTTTAACAGTTTGAGCATTCATGAAAAGTTCAAGTCCAGGGCTGGAGATTTAGCTCAGTGGTTCTGGCGCCTGCCTTGCAGGCTCAATGGTCCTGAGTTCAATCCCCGGTAACCACATACAATGTTGGGCATGGTGATTCACGCCCACCAGCAATCAATACCACATACCACAGTGCCGGGCGTGGTGGCTCCTTCCTGTAATCCCAGCACTCGGGAGGCAGAGACAGGAGGATTGCTGAATTCCAGGCTTGCCTGGGCACCATAGTGAGCTCAGGGCCAGCCTGAACAACAAAGTGAGATCCTGTCTCAAAAAAAAAAAAAAAAATTCAAGTCAAAAGTCTCCTCTCTAGCTGAAAGTCCCTGTAAAAAAGAAAAAAGAAAATTAAACACTGCCTACATAAAATATCATGAGGTAAACATTCCCATTCCCAAAGAGAAATAGGGGGATGAAGAGGAATACGGACCAAAGCATGACTGAAACAAAGTAGACTTTCTGTCCAGCACCCAGGGCTAGTTGTGACAAGATGTGAGTTCCAAAAGTCTTGGGCAACCCTGCCCTCATGTAGTCACATGTTCTACCCCTGAGCTACACCCCCAGCTCTGCCCTTATGGCACTGTTGGTTGCAGCCCTCATGGCCTCTCACTTGGGCTCACTGCGCGCAGCTTTTCCCAGTAGACATTGTACACTCCTGGCATGTGTAATTGTCTAAGGTCTCCACCGTACCTTCAGACAGCTTCATGCATGGCCCTCTCAGAGGCACACTGTTCTGTTTGGGATCCAGGCTTTCCTCTGAAGTAGAAGCCTCCCTGACCCTACAACTCTTGCATTCTGCATGCTGATGAAAACTAGAACCATGTGATAATTCCAGGGTCTGCTGCCAATTCAAGCAGTAGTTATGATACTTGGAATCATTGCTGAAGGGGCTTCTGAGTGCTGAGATTTCTCAATCTCATGAAACAAATCATAGGGAACCACTCACTAGGTGGCCCCTTCTTGAACTAAGCACCATGAGGCTTTCTTCTCAAAGGAAATTCTTTCAAAATAGTTTGTGTTTACCCTTTTACACCCTTGACCAACAGAAGCAGAGAGTCTTGTGGATTACTAAAATCCCCTCAAGGCCTCTATACTATTGTCCTCATTCAAAGTGTTTGGATTCCTTTTAATGTTAATGCTGTTAGAAACCATGGTTTCTTTGCCCTAACTTTGTAGGTGAAACTGAAATCTTTTCAAATGGGCTTTTTTGCTCCTGTTTCTTACTGTACATCTGGTTACAAACTGTAATTCCTATGCTACAGGCTGAATGTTGGTTTACTTTCAGAGTTCCTCCACCAGATTAATTGGTCACTTACCCTTAATCTTCTATAAAGTCTCAGAACACGTGCAAAATGTAGACAACTTTTCTTTTTTTTTCTTTTTGGAGACAGGGTCTCACTTTGTAGTTCAGGCTGGCCCTGAGCTCACTATGGTGCCCAGGCAAGCCGCCGCGAACTCAGCAATCCTCCTGTCTCTGCCTCCCGAGTGCTGGGATTACAGGCGTGAGCCACTATGTCCGGCATTGTGGTAAGCGGTGTTGATTGTTGGTGGGCGTGTCTCCACCCCCAGCATTATATGCCGTTACTGGGGATCGAACTCATGTCCTTGCGCTTGCGAGGCAGGCACTGGAACCACTGAGCTAACCCTCCGGCCCCGACAAGTTTTCTATCAGTGCATAACATGCACGGTTTTGAGTCTATTTGTCTGCATTTCTCTAGTATTCTGATTTTCTGAGCTCTGACCATAATCCTTCATCAACATTGAATTACAGCACTTTAGGGTTTTTTTTCTTTTTTCATACCAGTACGTAATATGACTATTTTCATTTTCTCCCATTACCCTCTCCCCCTGTACACATAAGCTTTGTTTCTTTTTTTTTTTAACTTTATTCAACATAATACATTCTTTCCAAATTCCCTTATGTACTAACTCCAAAGATTTCTAAGACACATGATCAGGTATACTCACAACAAAAATCCTACTCTGACACCAAAATCTGTCTTAATCAACTTCTCCTCACCAGTCCTAATCCCAGTATTCACAACTTCAAGGAGGTGAAATTCATTTTTGTTTAAATGTTTAGTTCATAGTTTTCCAGTTGCAAAGCAGGAAAGCATAGTGGAAAGATCTAATGTAGGTTAACTGCTCACATGATATCCAAGAACAGAGAATAAAGGAATAGTTGAGAAGGGAGATACATCTTTCCAGGACATGCCTCCAGTGACCTGCCTCTTCTGATCAGACCTCACCCCCTAATAACAACTCAACACTAGTATTTTCCCTTTTCCCTGGTACTATTTTTTTTTTTTTTTTTAGCTTTTTGAGACAGGGTGTCACTTTGTAGTTAAGGCTGGCCCTGAACTCACTGTGTAGCCCAAATTAGCCTCTGCCTCCTGAGTGTGGGATCATAGGCATGAGCCACCACGCCTGGCACTGTGATATGTGGTACTAATTGCTGGAGGGCGTGAGTCACCACGCCTGGTATTGTTGTATGTAGTTACTGAGGACTGAACCAGGGATCTAGTGCTTGCTAGGCAGGTGCTGGAACCATGAGCTATATCTCCGGCCCTCCTTTTCTTTTTAAAAATGGTCTGTCACTGTGTTGCCCTAGGCTGGCCTCAAATCATGTGATTTTTGTGCCTCAGCTTCCGAAATACCTGGGCTGTAGGACACACCATAGATTCCAGTTTTTATTTTTGTTGATTAATCTGACTGCAGGTTTATTAATTTCATCGATCTTTTTAAATAATCAGGTCATGTTTGATTAATGATTAAACTGTTTCCCCATATTTATTTAGTTCCCCTCCCCCCATTCCTGGTGCTAGGAAGGAATCCAGGGCTTTGTGAGTGTTAGGCAAATGCTCTGCCACTGAGCTCTATTCCAAGGCATTTGTTTTGTTTTATTTTGTTTTTGAGACAGGGTCTCACTTTGTGGTTCAGGCTGGCTCGGAGCTCACTATGTAGCCTAGGCAAGCTTTGAACTCAGCAATCCTCCTGTCTCTGCCTCCCGAATGCTGGGATTACAGGCATGAGCCACCATGGTATTGATGGTTGGTGGGCATGAGTCTCCATGCCCAGCATTCTATGTGGTTACCTGGGATCGAACTCAGGACCTTGTGCTTGCGAGACAGGTGCTGGAACCACTGAGCTAACCCTCTGGCCCTCCAAGGCATTTTTATTTTTTCACTTTGATATAGGACCTTGGTAGATTTACCAGGCTGGGCTCAAACTTAAAATTTTCCTGCCTCAGCCTCCAGAGCAGCTGGGGTTGTAAGTGCATCCTGCGGCACCCAGTTTCCTTGCTTCTGCTTACTTTAGGCTTAATGTAGTTTCTCCCTTCTAGTTTCTTATAGTAGCAACCAGGCCTTTTACTTTACGATTTTCTTCTTTTAAATGAGTATTTATAGCTATACATTTACCTTTTCAAATTGCTGTATCCCGCAAAGTCACTGTATCCTACAAATTAATATGCTGTTTTGGGGAGATACATGTATTTTACAGTTATCTATGCTGGGGATATAGCTCACAATGGTGCTGCACCATTGTGGCAAGTGCAAGGTCCTGAGTTCAATTCCTGGTACTGTACTGGAAAAAAAAAAGAAAAAATAAGTAAAGTTATCTAAATGTTTTGAATGTGGTATCTCATTCTTCCTTCCTTCCTTCCTTCTTTCCTTCCTTCCTTCTCTCTCTTTCTCTTTCTTTTTTTCTTTCTGTCTCCCTCCCTCCCTCCCTCCCTTCCTTCCTCTTGCTAAGATAATTTGTGCTGTGCTATTTGTTGTAGGTGAATTGAATTACTCCTCTACCCAGCCCAGGTATGTAGGTGTCCCAAACTCTAGCACCTGTGAATGTGACCTTAATTGGAAATAGGGCCTTTGTAGACATAATAAACTTACAATGAGGTCAAATGATTAAGAGTGGGCACTGTTTCAGTAGAGTTGCTGTGCCATAAGAAGACAGAGGCAAAGACCCTCAGGGAAGAAAGCCAGGCAAAGACAGAGAAACACACTGTAGTAATAATGGCACAAACCAAGAAAACTGAGGCTGCCAAAAACCAGAAGAGGTGAGGAAGGATCATCCCCTGGAGGCTTTGGAGCCAAGACCTTGACTTTGGACTTCTAGCATTTCTAATTGTGTGAAAGTCAATTTCTGCAACATAAACACCCAGATTCTGGTAATTTGTTATGATGGCTCAAGGGAGTTAACAGGTATTAGGTCTAGTCCATTATGTCAGTGTGCTAGTGTCTTCTTTGGTGTACCCCACCATATTCATCTATGGACACCAGTTCACTTTCCACCCCCATCATCATAAATAATAACAAAGAGAACCTCGTCATAAATGTCTCAATTACAAATTGTGAGAAAGTTTTCTATAACTTACAGGAGTGGAGTTGGTTAGAGATGTGTATTTTTCTTGTCTGTGTAATGAAGGGCTTGTTCCTCACAGCGGCTGTGGTGCCTTTGGATTCTCATTTTTCTCTGAATCTCTGGCAATACTCAACATTAGTCAGCTTTCTAATATTTATTTATTTATTTTTTGCTTTTTGAGACAGAGTCTCATGTTGTAGTTCAGGCTGGCCCTGAGCTCACTATGGTGCCCAGGCAAGCCGCCGCGAACTCAGCAATCCTCCTGTCTCTGCCTCCCGAGTGCTGGGATGACAGGCATGAACCACCACGCCTGGCATGTGGTACGTGGTATTGATTGCTGGTGGGCGTGAGTCACCACGCCCAGCATTGTATGTGGTAAACGGGATTGAACTCAGGACCTTGTGCTTGCGAGGCAGGCACCGGAACCACTGAGCTAAATCTCCGGCCCAACAAGTCGTCTTTTTTTTTGGGCAATACCCGGGGATCGAACTTAGGCCCTTGTGCTTGCAAATTTGGAGACAGGTTCTCGCTAAGTTGCCCAGTCTGGTCTATAATTTTTGATCTTCAAGCCTTGTCCTCTGGAGTAGCTAAGATTACAGACATCTACTACCACATTTCGCTGTTTAACTTAGCTGTTAAATTGCAGTTTTTGTTACTAATAATTTTGAGAATATTTTCTTGAGTATGCTGAGTTTTTAGCTTTGTATTAACCAAATCAATTATTTTATATTATTCACCTATTTCTCTATGTGGTCATTACCTTTCTCTTGTTGAGTTGTGGGTTTTTTTTTTTGCCATTCAATATGTTAATCTCATCACATTTTGTCTTCATAAACATCTTCTCTTAGTCTTTTAGATACCTATTAATCTTACCCATAGTGCTATTTATTTTTTTGAGACAGGGTCTCACATTGTAGTTTAGGCTGGCCCTGAACTCACTAAGTTCAGGGTAGCCTTGAACTCAAGCAATCCTCCTGCCTGTGCCTCCTGAGTGCTGGGATTACAGGCATGAGCCACCATGCCTGGCCATAGTGCTATTTCTTCAACAGAAACTTTAAATTTTTTTTTTTTGAGACAGGGTCTCACTTTGTAGTTCAGGCTGGCTCTGAGCTCACTATGTAGTTCAGGCAAGCCTGGAACTCAGTAATTCTCCTGTCTCTGCCTCCTGAGTGCTGGGATTATAGGCGTGAGCCACCATACCTGGCACTGTGGTATGTGGTATGTGGTATGTGGTATTGATTGATGGTGGGCGTGAGTCTCCACGCCCAGCATTGTATGTGGTTATGGGGGATCAAACTCAGGACCTTGTGCTTGTGAGGCAGGCACTGGAACCACTGAGCTAACCCTCTGGCCTAGAAGCTTTTAAATTTTATGTAATAATATTTGTCAATATTTTTCCTTAAGTGTTCATAGGAAAACTATAAATTTAAAAATCTCTTCATGGCTGTGGATTACAAATATACTATCTTACATCTTTATTAAAATTTTAAATTAAGCTTTAATAGAGTCAATAGATCTTTTAGGTCTTATTTAGGTCTTTTCCTTTAAGCATGACATTGGCGTGGATCCATGAGGGATGTGACTGAAGCATTCCAGGCTTGCAACATTTTTGTTTTGTGCAGTGAAGAAAGAGGATTATTATTCCTAGATCCAACTTGAATAATTATAGAGAAAGATGCTGCTTGACTGGTTAGGGTGGGATACCCATTATTATCACTTAATTAGCAGGATACCTTAGCAAGTGCTAGGCAGACAAAACAATAATCACTGCAAGGGTGATAAGATAAATATATACATTAATTAACATTAAACATGGGGCTAGGGCATTGCTCAGTGGGAGAATACTTGCTTCACATGCACAAGGCTCTGGGTGTCACAAAAAACAAAAGTCAATGTTCTTAAGGGTTTAGAAGTAGAGACAAATTTGACTCTCTAGGCAATTTTTTTTTTTTTTGAGACAGGGTCTCGCTCTGTAGTTCAGGCTGCTCACTGTGTAGCCCAGGAAACCTTAACTTCATAATCCTCCTGCCTCTGCCTCCAGAGTGCTGGGATTACAGGCGTGAGCCAACACGCCTGGCATTGTAGTATGTGGTACTGATTGCTGGTGGACGTGAGTCACCACACTTGGTATTATTTTATGTGGTTTCTGGGATCAAACCAGGGAACTTGTGCTTGCTAGGCAGGTGCTGGGACCACTGAGCTAAATCTCTAGCCCCTCTAGGCAGTTCTTCATGAAAGATATAACATTTTCCATATGGGTAAAATTTGTATACACATGAAATTATATGTATGATAAATTCTAAGTAGTAGAAAAAGCATAAGTAAAATTGCAAAGGCAGGAAGTTAGTAAAATGTCCAGGGTACCATCCACTTGGCCGGACCATTGGATATAGGAAAAGTTAGTGTGTGCCAGCTACCTGAAAAACTACTTTCAGAATTTTATGGCGATCATGCACTTTGCACTCACTATCCTAACTTTATCCTAACTGACTGGTAACAACAGTATGCTCTTTTTGGGCTAAGTGTTGGTGGATCTAATCTTGTTGTGGCAATTCAGCTCCACTTTGCCTGACATTAAATTTTTCCTGGAACAGGAAGTGGACACAGAATTCAACTCTGGCCAACAAAATGCAAGACTATATTTCATAGCATTTTTCTTTGCACCCTATTCTGTGTGGCACTGCAGTATCCATCTTGTATCCAAATGAAAAAGGACAAGAAAATTCCATGTGTCAATCCAGAGTTCTGACATCATTAGAACCAAGTTCAACAGTGTGGTCTGAGGCTCACAGCTTTAGCACTTCTGTGGTTGGTTTGGTTCTATGCTCTGTGTCACTGCCATGAAGTGAAGAAAATATTTTTGGCGTTGGGATTGAACCCAAGGCCTCATCCTGCTAAGTATCTACTCTGTCACTGAACTACACTTCCTCTCTCTACTAGTAATGAGTTTTAGCAAGAAGTGCTGCATTATTAGTTTTCCCTGGACCCACAAATTTATGTAACTACCCTATGTTAGAGCCACAGTGTAAATTCTGGACTCTCCTGTTTCCAGCCATTTTGTTAGTAATAAATATCCGTATGGGTGAAAATGCCATTGGTTATGCTTTCTGTCACTCGCAGTTGAACACATCCTGATACGTTCAACTTGAAACAAATTCATACACATGAATTTTGGATTCACTTTACAATATGAATGTTTTATTCAAACTTCTGATTTTCAGTTTCCTTATTAAAAAAGAAAAAAGAAACTTTTTGTGAAGTACTGCAGATTGAACTCAGTGTATTCTACTACTGAGCTTCCTTCCTAGCCTCTTTTGTTTTTATTTTTCATTTTGAGACAGGTTGTTGCTAAGTTGCCAGGTTGACCTCAAACTTGCAATCTTCCTACATCAGCCTCCATAGTGGCTGGAGTTACAGGTGTTTACCACTGTTCCCATCCCAGTTCCTTATTCCTAAACTGGGGATAAGTAATATCGACTGGTCTAAGTTATGAAAGGATGAGATAAATTAACATGTAAAGCACACAGCTTAGTATCTGATGTTTAACAGATGTCACAGTAATGATTTGCTGCATATTTTTTACTTCCACATCTTCCAATCTTCCCTGCTGAGGGGCTAGGATACAGCTCAGGGGTAGAGCACTTGCTTAGAATGTGCAGAATCCTAAATTTACTCCCACAAGATTCACACATATGTACATATCTCTCACATAGGACAATAGTTCCTATGGGGCAAACCACCTTCAAATCTTTGTTTAAAAAATAAAAACCATGGGCTGGGGATTTGGCTCAGTGGGTCCAGCATCTGCCTTGTGGGTGCAAGGTCCCTGAATTTAATCCCCGGTGTCACATGCCACAGTGCTGGGTGTGGTGGTTCACATTTGTAATTTCAGCACTCAGGAGGCAGAGGCAGGAGGATTGCTGTGAGTTCGAGGCTTGCCTGGGCTACATAGTGAGTTGGGGCCATCATGAAATACAAAGCAAGACCCTGTCTCCCCCCACCAAAAAAATCAAAGGTTAAGGAAAAGAATGTAACGTTTCAATTGGATAGTTAAGATAATCCAAAGATGGAAAAGGAGGGAGGAAATGGGAAGGTGAAGGTGAAGTGAAAGAGATTAAGTGATATGTACATATTATAATTTAGATCAAGAATGTTCCCCAAAGGCCTCATACACTCATTGATGGGGTTCTTGGAAGGTGACTGAATTATGGGAGTGATTTGTTCTAAGGAGGTGTGGTCAGAAGGTGTCAGAAGAGGTGTGTCATCAGGGACATGGCCCGGAAGGGTGTATCTCAGTCTCGGCTCCTCTCCTCTCTTTCTCCTGACCACCATAGCATGAGCAGCTTTCCTCCACCCAGGGCCTCTCACCATGCACTTTCTGTATTTAAGCATGGATTTAAATTTCTGAACCTAGGAGCCAAAAACCCTTTCTCCTTTACGCTTTAAGCATTGTGTCCCAGTGGTGGTCTAAGCCCTAGGGAAATGCACATAACCTGTTAATTACAAGACCCTGGAACCCATGTGCAGAACTGTTCCCAAGGCCCTGCACATGGGCTTCGTGCAAGAACTTGAGCAGGTTTTCCATAGCGTGGCATGGATTGATGTCAGCCCAAGGCATGGGATCCCAGTAGTGCCCTTCAGAAGGTTTCTTCAAGATTTGGACAGCATGAAAGGTCGGACACAGGCACCATGAAGAGTGGTCATTGCGGCTTTCCTTGCCATAGCTCATCCTGCCTCTTCCAGGCTGTGTTTTTCTATTGCTTTTTCCTCTTTTGCTCAGTCCAAGCTCACTCTGTAGAGCCAGTTTCTCCCTCATTCTTTACTTTTACTTTTTCAAATAAACTCTGCTAATGTTTCTTTGTTCGAGATGAAAAGAATCTGGAAACCAGAATCAGAAAGAGACCAGAGCCTGGTAACACTTAAATGGTGAGCTATGTTTAAAAGGAGTTATCTGGTAACACCAGCAATGAGAGAGTGAAGAAGACACATTTTGGTACTGGGAGTGGGGCCACTGCTGTGACTCAGATGACCATGTGGTTAGAAGCCTTTGGAACGGGATCCCAGGAGGGGTTTAGGAAGGTTTGGTGATGCTAGGTGGGGAAGCCCGAGACTGTAGCTAACTCTCCAATGATAAGCAAGAACGAATGGTGCACCTGAGTGATTTCAAATGTGTTGAGTGTGTTTCTCGTGTAAGAGAAACTCTTTTTTTTGTTTTTGTAGAAGCTCACAGGTATGAGTTTGAGTCTCATAGGGGACTTTGAACTTGGGCTTTCCAGAAGCACTGAAACTGCTACTTTGATATCTCTTAAAGACATACTAAATGATTATTTTTAGGACAAGGTCTTATTGTGTAAATCAGGCTGGCCTCAAACTCCTGGTGATCCTCCCGCTTCAGTCTCCCCAGTGCTGGGATTACAGGTGTGCACCGCCTGGCTATAAATGCATTTTTCATAAAGGTATGTACATGAGTCTTTTGGGAGCTAGGGGCAGAATTTTATGGTTCTGCTGGGCATGGTGATCTATGCTTGCTATCCCAGCACTTGGGAGGCTGAGGCAGGAGGATCGTCTTGAGTTCAAGGCCAGCCTAGGCTAAATAGTGAGTTCAAAACCAGCCTGACATACATAGTAAGACCTGAGGGAGAGAAAGGGAGGGAGGAAGAGAGAATGCTGTGGTTTAGATCTAAGAGTGACCCCCCCTCCAAAGGCCTCATGTACTTATAGTTGGGGCTTTTGATAGGTGACTGAATTACATGGACAATATAGGAGAATTGCTGTTAGCAGATGGTGAGAAGAGGTTGTCACTGGATGCGTGACCTGGAACAGTATGACTCCCTCGCCTTTTTGTTTTTTTGAGACAGGGTCTCACTTTGTAGTTCAAGCTGGCCCTGAGCTCACTATGTAGCCCAGGCAAGCCTCGAACTCAGCAATCCTCCTGTCTCTGTCTCCCGAGTGCTAGGATGACAGGCATGAGCCACCACACCTAGCATTTGTGGCATGTGTTACTGATTGCTAGTGGGCATGAGCCACCACGGCCAGTATTGTTGTATGTGGTTACCGGGAATTGAACCAAGGACCTTGTGCTTGCTAGGCAGGCATTGGAACTACTGAACTATATCTCTGGCCCTCTCCCTTTTTGGCTTTTCCCTTCTTTCTGCTTCCTAGCTGCCATGATGTGAGTAGCCTTCCTTGACCCAGGCTCTTCCACAGTGCAGTTTCAGTGTTTAAGGCTGTGAACATGGATTGAAACTGCAAAACAGAATAAGTGTCTTCTCCTTTAACTTCTCAGTGTCAGGTCTTGTGTCCTAGTGAGAAGAAAGTAACTAAGACAGTGTCTGTACCAACTCCTCATGATGAATATATTCATTATGTATCATACGCATGCAAAAGGAAAAAAAGAGTCTAAAGAAAGCCAATGAAATTTCACTTACTAAATTTTGCCCAGCATGATGGGCTCAACAGCACTGCTAACTACTTGGGAAGCTGAGTCAGGAGAATTACTTGAACTCAAAACTTGAAGTTGAGTTTGAGTAACAAAGCAAGAAACTGTAAATAAATAAATTAATTAACAAAATAAACATCAACATAAAATAATGGAAAAGAAAGAAAAGGAAGCGAGGTGTAGTGGCTCACACCAGTGCTAGCTACCCGGGAGGCAGAAGCAAGAGGATTGCCACGAGTTTGAGGATAGCTTGGGCTGGGCCAACCTGAATTACACAGCAAGACCCTGTCTCGAAAAACTAAAATGAAAAAGAAAGAAAGAGAAGGGAAAAGGAAAAACTTGGCACTTTGGCTTAGACTTTGGCACAATGGGCTTCATGCACATTAATTTCTTTTGTTAGAAATGGTGTCTGTTTAGAGAGAGAAACATTTTGCTCAGATTTTGCTCAGGAATCTTGTTTTGGGCAGTCCTGTCTCTGCTTCCTAAAGTGAGCCAGGTGGCTAGACTCAGGGCTGCAGGATCAGCTTTTCCAGGGGGCTCCCTCTCTGGCTGGCAAGGAAGTGCTGGCATTCACCTGGAGTGTGGTTGGAAGGAGAAACTGCAGCCCACGCTCCTCTCCACATGGGCCTCTCTACATCCTGCTTGGGGGGGGCTCTTCCTGGCATGCTGTTTTCCAAGAGCAAGAATTCCTGAACCAAAGAAAGCTGCACTACCTTTTATTATCCCCCCTCAGAGGAAAACCTCGCTATCCCTCTCAGTGAGACAGTATCAAGTCACGGTGTGAAGGATATGTGGAAGGAGAGAAGTGTTACAGCCACTTTGGGGAAATAGGAACTCCCGCAGAGAACCAATGCTTTGGGCCAAGGAAATTAAGTGGTTGGCTGCCTCTTCATTCTTCATATTCCACATAGACTGAAACTGGAAGGGTCTCGGTATTACGGAGTGGCTATGGTTTCTGCAAAGGGAAGGAATCTGGCTTCAGAAGGGAGGGCGAAAATGCAACACTATGATAACACTGATAACTTAGCTGGGTTCCAATTCTAGTAATCATACTGTGGTTCTCTGAATGTGCTTGTGATAACTAAGGGATGGAGTACTTTGTTACCTACCCTGTTGTATTGTGACAACCACTTAGCTTGCCCAGTTACTGCTACTCTACTCACTAGAGGCATAGAATTTAAAACATTCCCAGTACTATATTAAAAAAATAAAACTGATATTAGCCTTAGTTGTTTACTCAACAATGTAAATGCTTAAAATATAAGATCTCATTAATTCTCAAAACCAAGAGTAAGAAAAAAAACCACTAAGAGTGAGACTTTCTTTTTCAAGAAGGGATGATACTAAGTTGCTAAGACTGACCTTGAACTTGCAGTTCTTCTGCTCCAACCTCCTGAGTAGCTGTGAACCCAGGCACTGCTATACTCATCACTAGACTTTCTTCATCTCTACTTCACAGTTAAGGAAACTACACTGAAGAAAAGTGAAGTCAGTGGCCCAGGCTGTATCGGAGTTGGGAGCTAAACCCAATTCTGATTCCAGTGCCTCTTCAACTGTGTTGTGAATTATTATATTTAAATACATTGTTTTTCTCATCTGGCAAATATTTCTTAACCCCTTTTATGAGTTTTCATTGCTCTAAGCACTAAGGATCCTTTATTTTATTTTTTTTTTTAGGAAAGAGTCTCACTTTGTAGTTCAGGCTGGCCCAGAGCTCACTATGTAACTCAGGTAAGTTTTGAACTACCAGTCCTCCTGCCTCTGCCTCCTGAGTGCTGGGATTACAGGTGTGAGCCACCACACCCGGCATTGTGGCATGTGGTACTGATTGCTGGTAGACATGAGTCACCACACCTGGTATTGTTGTACGTGGTTACCAAGACTGAACCAGGTAGGGACTTTGCGCTTGCTAGGCAGATGTCAGAACCATTGAGCTAAGTCTCTGGCCCACTAATGATACATCTTTGATCAAAGTAGATAAAATCTAGACAGAGTTACTATAAAAAATCAGATAATCTGAGCAAGAGTAGAGTAGCTTGGGCAAGAAATAGAGAATTGAGGAGAAATAGGGAGTTGGGTTCTGAATGACTTTTGAAGGAATAGCCCAAAATTTACTGATAAATTGGGTGTGGATTGGGAAGGAAAGGATTTTTTCTTTATAAAAACCTTTATAAAATTTCCAAGACAAGTGCTGGTGCTGTAATTCAGTGGTACAGCACTTTCCTAGCATGTGTGAAGGCCTGGCTTTGATCTTCAGTACCACAAAATAAGACAAACAAAAAACCTTGAGAACCAAAACAAAAACGTTAACAGTGTGGATTGGTGAAGTAGCAATCAGCTAACACCGAAGTTCAGTGGCTTTGATTAAATATCTGTCTGTCTGTCTGTCTGTCTTTCTCTCTCTCCATATCCAATATTCATATACTGGAATCAAAGCAATTCACTCAAACCTATTTTGTACATGTTAATACAGTATAATTTAAGTTTCTGAGCTTTGGGCTTCTGGGCTCCTGAAGTAACATTGCTATTTACTATTTGTATATAACCAAATTTTTCATTAGTAAGCTTATAAATTCACCAAGGATAATGCTATTTGTTTTTTCTTTTTTTTTCCCACTATGTAGTTTGGGCTGAATTTGAACTCACCATGTAGCCCAGGCAGTCTTTCTGCCTCTGCCTCTTGAGTGCTGGGATTACAGGCAGGTGCCACTGTGCCTGGCTCCTATATTGTCCTACAAAGTGAACTGTTTTTCACATTTTAGTATATGTGCTGCCGAAGTGAGCACAGAACTGTTTTTCACATTTGAGAAATATATCCAACTCAGTTTAAGGAAAGTTGTCAAATTTACACGTCTTTTTTTGTTTTTTTGAGACAGGGTCTGGCTACGTGATTTAGGTTGGCCACAAACTCACAGCAATCCTCCTGCCTCAGCCTTCTGAGTACTGGGATTACAGGCATGAACCACCACATCCATCTTTTTTAAAAATGGTACCAAGCTGGGCCGGAGATTTAGCTCAGTGGTTCTGGTGCCTGCCTCGCAAGCACAAGGTCCTGAGTTCAATCCCCGGTAACCACATACAATGTTGGGCGTGGTGACTTACGCCCACCAGCAATCAATACCACATACCACAAGTGCCCGGCGTGGTGGCTCACGCCTGTAGTCCCAGCACTCAGGAGACAGAGGCAGGAGGATTGCTGAGTTTGAGGCTTGCTTGGGCTACATAGTGAGCTCAGGGCCAGCCTGAACTACAAAGCGAGACCCTGTCTCAAAAAAAAAAAAAAATGGTACCAAGGTTTGAACTTAGGACCTGGTGCTTGCCAGGTGTGCACTGTGCTGCTGAGCTACATTCTTGGCCCTACATGTTGTCTTTATAAAATTAACATTCATGTGGTAGGGAAAAGAGTAAATATGATTTAAAAAGAAACCACATGTATATAGGGGGTGGAGGGTTGTGGGGTGGGTAGGGATATGGGTAAAATTGAGAATTAACTCACGTCATATACTGGTACAAATTCCCCAATGTTGAATGTGATTGTGAGCTGTATATAAAAATGTACCAATAAATAATTCAATTAAAAAATTAACTTTCATATTGCTGCTACTACATTGACTTCTTTTGGGGTAAAAGCAGATTTTCCTTTATTTACCATTTTTCTTGTGAATCATTCTGAAGAATAAATACAGCTACTTTGAAAATCTGAATCTGAGGAAATTCTAAGGAAAATTTCCAGACAATCTCCTTAAAGTGATAGCACAAGTTGGCTGAGGCAGCACACACTTGTGATTCCGGCCCTCTAGTGGGAGGATCACAAACAAGTCCCAGCCCAGCCTGGCCAACTCAGTGATGTAGTGAGATCTCAAGAAATAACATAAAAAAGAGCTGGGGATGTAGCTCAGTGCAAAGGTCTCAGTTCAATCCCCAGCTGTACCAAAAATGTTAGCATACTGTGGCAAAATGTCAGCTACCTAGGACCCAATTTATAATGCTAGGTTTTCTTATTTCTTTTCTTTTTTTTTTTTTTTGCTTTTTGAGACAGGGTCTCACTTTGTAGTTCAGGCTGGCTCTGAGCTCACTATGGTGCCCAGGCAAGCCGCCATGACCTCAGCAATCCTCCTGTCTCTGCCTCCCAAGTGCTGGGTAGGTTTTCTTATTTCTAAAAGTGGCCTTTAATTTTTTTTTTTGAGACAAGGTCTCACTTTATAGTTCAGGCTGGCCCTGAGCTCATTATGCAGCTCAGGCAAGCCTCAAGCTCAGCAATCCTCCTGCCTCTGCCTCCCGAGTGCTGGGATTACAGGTGTAAACCACCACACCCAGAAACACAGATCTATTTTTAATTTTTGTCAGGTTGAAACCCAGTTTTTCCAGCACCCTTCATTAAAGAGGCTGTCTTTCCTCATTGAGAGAGTTTGGCTCCTTTGACAAAGATGAGGTGGTTTAGTGTATCTGGAGAAGTAAAAGCAGCAAAGAAACTTATGAAAAAATGTTCAACATCACTGGTCATTCAAGAGATACAGATGAAAACAACACTGAGATTCCATTTCACTCCAGAAAGAGTAGCTGCCTATCAATAAATCAACTAATAATAAATGCTGGCAGGACTATGGGAAGAAAGGAACTCTTCTCCACTCTTGGTTGGAATACAGACTGGTGCAGCCACCATGGAAATCAGTGTGGGGACTCCTCAAAAAACTAGGATTAGAGGTCCCATTTGACCCTGCTATTTTCCTGGTAGGTATATACACAAAAGAATTAAAGTCATCCTACCAGAGTGACATATGTGCATCTGTGTTTATAGCAGCACAGTTTTGTAATAGCTAAGTGTTAGAAACAACCTAAATGCCCACAAACTGGATACTGGATTAAAAAAGTTATATATATTTTTTAAATAAAAAGGAGTATTACTTAGCCATAAGAAACGATAAATTAGAGACATTTATACCCAAAGGGATGTACCTTGAGGCCATATTCATAAATTAAATAAATAGGAAATAGATGTGTAAATACCATATAATTTCTCTAGTATGAAAAATTGAAGGAGTAAACAAGGTCCAGAATGTATGATAGATATTTCTGAAATAAAAAGATAATGTTAAAAGGGAAATGGGAAGGGGCAGGGAAAGCAAAGAAGGGAAAGAAAAAATTCTGATGATAAAAAAAAACCCAGAAAGAAAGCTTATTTATATGGGGATGGAGGTTGTAGGAATAGCAGGGGAATGGCAAAGATAAGACTCAAGATACACCATGTAGGGCCGGAGGGTTAGCTTAGTGGTTCCGGCGCCTGCCTCGCAAGCTCAAGGTCCTGAGTTCGATCCCCGGTAACCACATATAATGCTGGGCGTGGATACACGCCCACCAACAATCAACACCGCATACCACAATGCCGGACGTGGTGGCTCACGCCTGTCATCCCAGCACTCGGGAGGCAGAGACAAAAGGATTGCTGAGTTCGCGGCGGCTTGCCTGGGCCAGTGAGCTCAGGGCCAGCCTGAACTACAAAGCGAGACCCTGTCTCCAAAAGCAAAAAAAAAAAAAAAAAAAAAAAGATACACCATGTACAAGTACAAATTCTCAGTGATGAATGTGATAATGTATACCTAATATTATACCAATAAACTCAATAAAGGGAAAAAATAAAGGACTTACTATCTGCTAAATACTAGATACTGCTATGGGAAAAATAAACATGGGTGTGTCCTAATAGTTAAAATAAATTGAAGACCTTACTACCTAGTAGAGAAACAAATTAGTAAATTGTTAATAAAAGTAGCCATTAAATAAGGCTGGAATGGCTCTTCTTTGAATGCATGGACATTATAACATATTATGGCTATCTACACTTATTTTTCCTGTAGTGTGATTGTTTGGAACTTCTTGAGGGTAAGATGTATTTAATTTCATGGTTGTTTCACATTACAAATGAAGTATCTATTTTCTATTTATTTAAGAGTATATATTCTTTTTTTTTTTTTTTTTTTTTGGATACAGGGTTTCGCTTTGTAGTTCAGGCTGGCCCTGAGCTCACTATGTAGCCCAGGCAAGCCTGGAACTCAGCAATCCTCCTGCCTCTGTCTCCTGAGTGCTGGGATTACAGGCTTGAGCCACCAAGCCTGGCATCTGTGGTATGAGGTACTGACTGCCAGTGGGCATACCATGCCCAGCATTGTATGTGGTTCCCGGGAATTGAGCCAGGGATCTTGCACTTGCGAGGCAGGTGCTGGAACCACTGAGCCAAATCTCCGGCCCAGTTTTTAAGAATATTTTTATTCTGAAATATAATAATACATACAAAGAAAGGTGCCTACAGGCACACACCAAGCCCAGCTCTACTTATTTTCTTTTATAATTTTACCAGCTGAATTTTTGTTTCTCTATGTATAGTTTACCTTGTTTTGAGTTGCATTCTTATAGATGCATGTATGTATTCTTCTGTATCTGTTTTTTAACATAATATTGCATGTATAATATTTAGCTATATGAATGACATTAGTGAAAATGATGGAGTAAGAAACTCCAACAATTATAGTCAGATGTGGTGGTGCATGCCTGCAATCCTAGTACTTAGGAGGATAAGGAAGATTGATCATTGTGAATCTGAGGCCAGTCTGAGGTACACAATAAATTACTGGAGGGAGGGGGAAGCTCTCATAATTCTCCTTTATGAAAGTAACTAGTAAACTCATAATCTGTCACAGTGAATTTTTTCAGAACCCTGGAAATAGGCTAAATGTTTGCTACAGGCTGGAAAACACTTATTCAAGAAAAAGTATTGAATCTCAGTAAAAACAAGAACTTCATGATGTTTTAACTTGCTCTATTCTCATCAACCTTTTTCTAGTTTCCTGGTACCTTTAAAAACCAATTGTCTACAATCCTGAAGAAACCTAGGAACATGGAAATCACTGGGCAGGAAGAACTCAGTTGGAGCTCCATCAAAGCTTACTTCCTATAGAACTGTCATTATCTGATCTCACTGATACTTCCGGGAAAATCTCGGTGGTAAGGCTGCTTTTACTTAACCCGTCCAGGATCTTTTCCTGACTTCTGAGTGTCTGTTGAAAATAGAAATAATTGCTTAAGTTCATTGTTATCTGTACACAGCAAACAATAGGTGCTGGGGGTGAAGCTCAGTGGTGTAAGGTATTCATGCGTTTAATCTGCAGCATCATCACCCAAAAACACAGAGCACACAAGAGGCTAATTTAAAGCTTAAACAAAATGCTAGACAGTATGCTCATAGGAGCTTTGAAAAGCTCTGATACTTTCTGGAAATGAGTTATTATTAATGTTTTGAGTACTGGGAATCAAACCCAGAGCCTTGTGCATACCACACAAGTGCTGTGCTACTGACTAAAATACTAAGAGAGAAGTATAAAGTCTAGGAAAGGTAATATGAAGAAACTGTAAAAAAGTTTACTTGACACTATAGCTTTATAGATACACACACACACATAAATTGGTGATAACAATTTAGCAGTTCTTGCTTCCATTTTACTAACTTAAATTTCAGATCACTGTGAACTGAGAAATGTCTTTTTAATACATCCCACCTGTGCTTCCAGTAATATAACTACAATTTTATATATATATATTTTTGAGGAGTCATCCTATTTTTGAAGTTGTTTTACTATTTCATTTTGCTGGATTTTCATTTAGAATATTAGGCAGCCAGGAAGCCTTCTACTGCTTGAAATTAAAAGCAAAACATTTATAAGCAAAAAATGAGTTAAAAAAAACCTCACAAAAAGCCTCCCTGATAGTCTTTCTGTTTGAAAGTATGGCCCGTTAGGAATGGTAATTGACAAAGATAACTAGTTCTTATGTTACAAATGACAACTGGCAAGAACAGTAACAAATTAAGACAGTGAAATGTTGATTTAGAAAGGCACTTGGGAGTGGGCATTTGAGAGGAAGTGGTTGCAAATGGTTTTCTAAAATAAATGAGAGTAGGTGGTTCATGAGGCAAGGAAGAAGCTGAAAGAATTGAACTAACCGCCCACTTACTTTGAGTGGGGGTATCCTAGCAATCTGAATGTTACAGTATTAACTTTTTGTCATTAATAATCAAAGCTAAGGATATCTCTTGCTGAAATTTTGAACAAAAACAAATAAATAAATGTTTATATGGGTGACTATATGTAACCACTCCATTTCTAAAAATATATAATTATATGGAACATACTTAAGTGGACATGTGTAAGCAATATGTATATATGCAAGAAATAATTACCTATTTATGTCTTATAATGATTGTTTCTCAAAGTCTAGTTAGCTGAAAATGATGGCATGGACCTATAATCCCAGCACTTGGGAGCCTGAGGCAGGAGGACAGCTTTGAGTTCAAGTCCAGCCTGAACTACATAGTGAGACCTTGTCTCAAACGAAATGCCTTTTCCCCCAAAAGTCCAGTTGTTAGTCAGGCATGGTGTTATACAGAAACAATTTCAGCAAATAGGAGACTGGGGCAGGAGGATTGCAAGTTTGAGAGTAGACTGGAATATAAGCAAGTTTAAGAAGCCAGCCTGGACTGTATAGAGAGAGCCTGTCCCAAAAGAGGGAAGGTACATGAGTATATAAGTGGATTTATGTATATTGAGTTTTTAAAAATTGAATCCTTTATTGGCACATTTTATATACACATAATGATCACATTCAACATTGGGAATTTGTACCAATATATATGACATGAGTTAATTCTCATTTTTTTTTTTGAGACAGGGTCTTGCTTTGTAGTTCAGGCTGGCCCTGAGCTCACTATGGAGCCCAGGCAAGCCTCGAACTCAGCAATCCTCCTGTCTCTGCCTCCCGAGTGCTGGGATTACAGGCGTGAGCCACCACGCCCGGCTGAGTTAATTCTCATTTTTACCCATTTCTCTACCCACCCTACAACTGCCCCCACATCTTTTATACATGATTTTTTCTTTTTTAAAGATCACATTTTTCTTTCTCATTACTTTCCCCCACCTTTCCCCTTAAATATTTCATATTTCACAAAATCTATCATACATTCTAGAGCTCATTACATCTTCAGATTCTCATAGCAGAGTAAAGATATATTTACATATCTGTGCCCTGTTCATTTCACTTATTAATGTGTCCTCAAGGTATGTCCATTTGAGTATAAATAACCCAAACTTATCATTGTTGGGCTGCTGGGGATTTAGCTCAGTTTAGCTTCACTGCTCATATCACAAACTTTCTTTGGAGCCATGGTTATAACATTTTATGCAAATAAGGTGCAAAAACTCCCCCACAATTACAAAGGTTTTAATGCAGTAATATAAGCACTATATGTTGTCTGGGTGAGAGCAGTGTTTAGATTGAAGCATCATTCCTTTGTGTCCACGGTGAGACACAACACATGACTTGTTTCCAGCTTGCACAGGACTTTTCAAGTTGGATTTTTGGTTGACTGTCAAGCAAAATTACAAATACTGAGCAGTAATTTTCCTGAACTTTGCTGTTGAAATAGTGGAAAATTCAAGCTTGGATAACATTCAAGGTATCACTGTATTTGCAAACTGCCCTCAGCCAAGGGTTAACCATATATAGTCTTTATCATGAGTTATGTACATTATTGGAGGGGACTGCAATATCAATTATGTCTGAAGCAGGCTATAAACAGTATGGACTGTGAAAATAACCCCACAAGTGGCTTGTTTTGAGAAGCCAGTCCAGCCAAAGTCTATAGGTGCTTTTGTTAGATGCTGAGGTTAAAGTAACTTGCACCCAAATTCTTTCCCACAACTAAAACTTTCTTAACTAGAGGGACAATGTTTTAATTACAACCATATATTTTGAGTATTTTGTTCCTACTTCGAGAATGCTTTTTCTTGTTCATTACAAACCGTGTTTACATAAATTTCCATAGGAACCACATGATTGTGCATCTTCTCATGTAGTCCTGCCCTTGCACATAGCTTAGCTTGACCCCAATTGATTACTAATAAAAATCAGCTGCTGCTGGGCATGGTGGCTCATGGCTGTAACCCCAGCACTTGGGAGGCAGAGACAGGAGGATTGCTGAGTTCGAGGCTTGCATGGGCTACATAGTGAGCTCAGGGCCAGCCTGAACTACCAAGTGAGACCCTGTCTCAAAAAAAAAAAAATCAGTTGCTTAGATAGACTTGTGCCTTTTGCTAAAGCAGTATTGGCAATCCTAGGTCCCTGGTATTCTGTCTCTTCTTTTAGTTTTTTTTTTCTCAGGTTTGCCTTATACACCGAGCAAATGAGCCTGCCTACTGCAGAGGTTTCTGGTAATGTTACAAGGGTTTCTAGTATGTTACTGTGTTGCAGTGAGCAATCTCATGTGGTGTAGAGGATGAAAAGGTTATCCAGAAACAAGACTTAGTTCATTCACCAAGAGGGCCAGGGTGACTTAGTTCATTCACCAAGAGGGCCGGGGTGGCAGCAGCGGGGAGTGGGGGGGTCTCTCTCAACTGAGAGCATCCAGCCATCAGGGAGTCTTTGGGAGAAGAAAAAAGCCACCAAGCTGAGAATTCTCTGGCTTTTATTTAGAATATCAGTGTAAGAGAAAAAAGGCAGTTTGGGCCAGGAGCTGTCTCAAGGATAAGCAGTTTTTCTTGGCGAAAAGGTGAGGACAAATGGCCAAATACAAAATACTTTTTGTTGTTTAATCATTCATTTCTCACACAGCCTGTGTGTTTTTTGTCCCACAGTTTATTTGTGTACTTTTGCCTCATATTTTAACCATCACTCGTCATAGAGCTTATGTGCTTTTGTCCTGTAGTTTAGTAATTCAATTTAATCATTCCCTCCTGGGCAGATGCCCCATATGAGTGTACATAATTTTAGGTTTTCTTAAAGGTAGGGCCATGTCTTTCTCCTTCTCTCTTAACTCCATAGTAAGCAAGTATGTCCTCATCATGATCAAAAATGATGTGAGGAAGTTCTTACTTGCTTTGGTTAATGAAATATGAACATACAGGACATATGACACATCTGGCCAGAGGCTTCATATGAGTTTTTATAACTTGGTCTCTTGTGAGCTTACTGTCTACTATGAGAGAAATATAACCCCATGCCTAATGCTCCTTTTTTCTGGGTCCATGAATAGCAGACATGCTGGGGTAGCCAACACTCCAGTTCCTGCTATTTTTTATTTTTGGCAGTACCAGGGATTAAACCCAGGTCCTTATACTCCCAAGGTACCTCCATATCCCCTCACATCCATACCAAGGATTGAACTCAGGACCTTGTGCTTACAAGGCAGGCACAGTGCTCCTGAGCTAAATCCCTGGTCCCAAGTTTTTCTTTTGTTTTACTAGTAAAGGAATTGAACTCAAGACCTTGTGCTTGGCATGCATGTGTGGTACCACTGAGCTACCTTCCTAGCCCTATTATTTTCTTGCAGGTCAGAAATAATGAGCTTTTTTGGAGGAATTACTCATGATTTCTAGTTTCTAGTGCTCTTGTGTGGACATATTTTTTGTTCTCTTGGCTATACATCTAGGAGTGGAATTGCTGTTCATATGGTAACTTTAACTTCTCAAGGGACTGCCAGATCCTTCTACAAAGTGGCTATATCATTTTACATTCACAGCAGCAATATATGAGGGTCCTAATTCTCTGTGTTCTCACCAACACTTGTGTTGTGGCTTATGTTTTTAGATGCCCCCTAAAGTGTCATAAAAATGAGATGGGGTTACTTTGGAGGTGGCTGAATCTAGTGTGTGATTCACAGTGCAATGCTAGGACTGAGAACACTAGGAGTAAGGGTGTGAGTGCTACCTGCCCTAAGTAGTCTGAATAAGAAAAAAGGGGCAGAAAAACATTAAGATTCCTTGTTGCTTCTGCTGTGTCTCACTTCTTTAAATTGTTGCCCCTCTGCTACCCTTCCTTGGTGTGAGTTAAGGACTGAAACTCTATGAACTGTACACCAAGTAAATTTTTCCCCCTTTAATTTTAGGTGTTGGGTATTTTGTCTCAACAAGGGGAAAAAAAGTAACTAACACAACTTGCTATTGTCTCTTTTATTTTAGCTATCCTACAGGATTTTATATGGTATCTCAATGAAGTTTTGACTAATGAAGAATCAAAGAGCATTTTATTAATGAAAAATAATGTTGGGTAACTTTTTATATCCTAATTGCCTATTTGCACATCTTTGGAGAACTCCTTAGATTCTCTACTCATTCTTATGAGTTGTCATTTTATTGTTGAGTTTCATTTATATATTGAATATAGAATGTCAGACACACATTTATAATTTTCCCATTCTATTCACTTTACTGTCTTTCTTCCTTGAAATGAACCCAGAACTTTGAACATAACTAGACAAGTGCTCTACCACTGAGCTACATACCCAGCTTGTTATTTATTTTGAGGCAAGGCCTTGCTAAATTGCCCAGGCAGGCCTCAGATTTGTAATCCTCCTGCCTCAGCTTCTCAATTACCTGGGATTACAACTGTGTACCAACATACTTGGTGGTCTTTTTACTTTCTTAATGATATCTACATTAATATCCTAGGGCTGCGAGTGCAAAAATAACAGATTTTGGTATGACCTTATTGGACATTAAATTTCAACATATGAGTTGCAGAGGAACCCAATTCAATTCATAACACTGTAGTCTCTGGATCCTCCAAGTTCATGTTCTTCTCACATGAAAATATACTTATGCCACTCCAATATCCCTTACAGTTTGAGCCCATTTCAGCATCAACTCTATGTATAAAGTCCTATCTAAATACAGGTGAGGTAGGACATAACAGAATACTATTATCTATACCTATTGTCCCTGCATTTGGGCAGCTGCACTTGGGCTTGTTTCTAGATGTACCCTACAAAGCCACATGCATTCATAGGTGGGTGTTTTTTAGAGCTGGTTGTAAGATATTGGGTGTGATTAGGGTATGATATTGGGATTAGGGGTGTAGGGTGCTAGACTGACCCACTGACTGGAAGTAGCATAATTCTGGTATGGATAGTACCAATCAATAAGCTTGTAGCCTGTATGGAATAAAAAGGACTGAGGAAAGGCAGGCTTGCTGTTGCTGCTTGCTGCTTCATGGTCTCCTGTCTGCTTGCTATGGATTATTTCCTGTCAGAGGCCCCTCTGCCATGCTACCTTCCTTGGAGCCAGCCAACTAGGGACTGAAATCTCTACAGACTGTGAGCTGAAATAAGTCTGTCCTCCTTTAACTTGTGGGTGTTGGGTATTTTGTCCCAGCAATGAGAAAAGTAACTAAGACATTGAGCAAGGAGCATCCCTTGACTCCCAGATATGGGACGAGATGGAGCAACATGGTAAGACTCTGCCTCAGAAACAAAATAAAATGAAAATAAAGAGGAAAAAAAAATAAACAAGTTAAGCATTTTTAGTCTGAAAATCTGAAATGCCCCCAAATCAGTGTTTTGAGTGCTGACACGATGCCACAAGTGAGATTCCCCATCATGAAACTTTTACACACAAAATTATTAAAAACATTGTCTATGATGACTTTCAAGGATATGTGTAATATATATATATGAAATAAACTTTGACTCCCCTATTCACACGACATCTCAGTGTATTCCAAAATCCAAAAATACTCAAAATCTGAAAGACTTCTAATCCTGCAGTTTAGATAACGGATACTCCACCTGTATTATCTAAAACAGTTTTGGTGAGACATGAGATGAATCCTAGTCAGGCAAAGTTCATCTCCAGTTCTTCTTCCAGAATACAACATACCTGAGGAATACAATGGTGGAACTAGCATTGGGTAGGTATTTCCATTCCAAAAGAAACTGGAAAGGACTCAAACCAATTTAAAACCTAGCAAAGCAAATTCTAATTGACTTTTTGGGTTGGATGAGAAAGGTCTTGAAAATAGTTTTAAAGGTTTCTCCTGGGTAAATAGGTGTTCATGAGCTATTCTATTTACAATGCTTAACAGGCAACTATGTGGTCAGCTTGTCTGGAGCAAGCATATCCTTTAATAATTGCTAGATTGCTAATTCTATGTTGGAAGTATGGGGAGGGCTGAGGAGTCTTAACAGCAGGCTCAGGAGGTGATGCACCAATTTAAGAGCATTCTAGGAGGGAACGATTAGAGAACCTGGGCAAAGTCAACAGAATTTTAACTATTGGGAGAGCAGAAAATATCAACTGGAGTATGAGACAGTAAATTGAAGTCTGAGTAAAATGATGACTTAACTCCTCTCATCTCAAAGGCTGGTAATAAATATAATTCATACCACTCTTTTTCCTTTTATAAATAGATTATCTATATACTTAACGGCCTTTGCCATTTTCTTTGGATGGCTCTGACAAAAGAACAGATTCAATACAGGAAAATTGGGTTGCTTGAAATAAGGCACCAGCTGATGGGCAGATTCGCCTTGATGTCGTGAAGGCTAAATAAAACAGGTAACATTTGGCAAGGAGCAGGGGGTGCATGTGGACTTTCATTTCCGCCTACGCTCTCCAGTCCTGGCACTATCGTTACAGAAAAGCGATCTGCGGTGATGTCTTCTGCAACGTCTGTGGGGACAGACCCAGGGTCTCAGATCAGAGTACTACCTTCTGCAGTCACATCTGCAAATGCTGTGGGAGGGAGCGGAAATATCCAACTTCCTTCGGAAAACCCGCGCCCACTGCAGCCATGACTCCACAGTCAATCCCAGTGTAACTCCCTAGGGCTGCCGCGATTCCGGGCCGCGGGGGTGGAGTAGGGGGTGGGGCAGTTTGGAGGTTTGGGAAATAGGCTAGTTGGTTCCTTGGCTTCCAACAATCCACTTCCTACGGCAAGCAGCAGGGGCCAAACGCCGCCGCTCCCCGCTCCCACCTACCGCCTCTCTCCAGAGACTGTCGGGCGCTTCCCTCCAGGGGCAGAAGGGGTCTTGTGGGTGCGTGTAAAGGGCTCTGTGTACGTGTCGACGCACCGCGCCTGCGACTATTTTGGGCACACAGTTACCACTTGTCGCCCAGGTCGCCCCCTGGCCTCCTCTCCGGTCGTTCGTGAAAGGATCAGGCCTGCAAATCCCTGCGTTACTAGCTGGAAGTGAGGGAAGGCAAGGCGGTCGGGCGCGAGCTGGAGGCGGGGTCTGGCGTGGTACGCCTGGCGGGGCGGGTCTAGGTGTCTCGCGCAGGGGGCGGGGCGCGGTGACGTCTTGGGCGCCGGACGGTGCTGTGTCTGTGGCGGCGTCTGTGGTAGAGTCGGCGGAGGAGCGGCAGTGGTGGCGGCAGCGGAGGTAGCAGTAGCGGCCGCCCGGAGGCTGGTGAGACGGCTGCGGTGCTGGGAACCGGGCGGGACCTGTCGCTTTTCGTCTGCCGCTGGCACTGAGACGTTCGCCTGTTCTCACCGGCTCTTCGCTCCGGCCCTGACTGGGCAGGGCAGCGCGCCCCCGAGGAGGGGCGGAGCTGTAGGTGAGGCTCGGGACCCCTCCCCCTCCGCTGCCGGCCGGGGGGTGGGGAGGTCCCAAGGGTTGGGTGGGGTGAGGTGGGGTGAGATGGGGTGGCGTGTGCCCACACCGACCCGCAGCCCACCGGCGGGCTCCACCCTGCAGGCTCCGGGGTGGGGCGGGATCCGAGGTGGTGGCGGTGGCGGCGGCGGGGACCCCAGGCTGAAGGAGGAGGTGGGGGCTCCGGGCGCGCGGAGGACTGCTGGCGGGAGGTTGTGAAGCGTGATGTTGCGGGCAAGGGTAGCGGGAAGACAAGAAGTCCGGGAGTCCCGAGTTCGGGGTGCGGTCAGGGTGGATCTGTGGGTTCATATGGCTAGTGTAAAATGTTGAAGATGATCCTCTTTTTCTTTTGGAAATGGTGGGATAGAAGATATAGAGATAGAAGATGTAGGCTTGTATTTCTAAGGGAAGACGATTTGTGGATGTTGCCTTTGAGGCAGTTGAAGAAGCTATTATATAGATCTCACATTTCTACTTTAGCTTGTTTTTCTTCTAGCAGGGTGAGTAGGGGTTCTGGGAGAGAAGATAATCCTTGTGTTTTGACTAGGTGGATAAATTATGAGCATGGATAGATCTGAAGTTTTACACCCAGGGAGAGTAGAGATATTGGGTTTAAACTTCATTCTGGCGGCCACCATTAGGTAGCAATACAGTTAGCTCCCCAAAGGTGTTTTCCAGGTTTTAAGATAATTTTTCCTTTTCTTCTTCTGTCCCTCCCTCTCCTCCTCCTTTACTTCATTCTTTCTCTTTGTAAGTAAAAGTTCTCTTTATACCACTTTTTTTTTTTTTAAATAGTCTTTCTTCTGGCCCGGTAAGAGACAGCCTGAGACTCAGGTGGTTACTTTCTTTGGATGGCACATTTCTGAGTGATAGTTGGAAGTTTTTGTAGTTGATTTCTTTGAGTGGATAAAGTGAACAGTTCGAACATTTCTGTTGGAGCTAGTTGTATGACAAGTGCTTAAATGTTTTCTGAGCTGTCTTTTAGAATTTTTTAGTAGAATTTGTTGTCTGGACATTTTGTATTTAGCCCTGATTTCTTGGAGATTATCTCCCAGTTGCTGGTGTATTTATTGCATTTTTTGTTAAAACTTTAAAAAATGAATTTTTTTGGTAGGTTGATCCCTTAGTTTCCCAAAAATATTCTTGGAACCAAGTACAGTACTTCTAAAATATTCTTTAATGGCACTTTGGGAGCATGTGTCTAACTTTGTTGGGAGATATTACTGACTGTAAAGAATCTTCACTATTCTTCATGTCAGTATTTCACAACTTACAGTAAATCTCAATCTTTTCTGGATTTTTATTTCCTACTCCATTACAGTATCCACAAACCTTACCTATAAGTGTCTTATGAGCTATTTCTTGTTCAGGAAACAGTTTCTATCACAGACATATGTAATGGGTGGAAGTAGTTATGACTTTTAATTCGTATATGGAAGAAGAAAGAGTGTCATGAAATGGAATTTAAGTAGTTACTTTCCCAGGGCTTACTGAATTTATTTGGGAAAATTGCCAGGGAAGTGCTTTCCTGTAACCCAAGAGAGAAATATACAGGTTAATTTCAATAGTTGCAGATCTTTGCCTTTTTTTCTTTAACATATTTACTTAAAGAGTAGCTATTATCTTTTCAAGATATTTCTGCTTGTAGAGTCTTACAGGAAGCAGAGGATGTAATAGCTATTAAGTGAGAAAGTGTGTGGTTCAATTTGCAATTATAAATTAAAGATTAAGCATATGCAGACATTGATAGGTTGGTATAGTAATTTTATTTTTGGACTGTTTGGAAGGACAACTTAAAATTCACATATTTAGTTTTGGTTTTAAAATTATACTTCAGTTTAATTAATTGGGAAAAATAGGAACTGAGGTACTGAGTGAACTGAGTGTATGCTCCTACAGTGACATTTGCATGGTTGATGGTGAGATGTGAGTCTTCTCATAGGAATGAAGAATTCTAAAGTAGAAGCAACCTACTTAAGAAATCAAGTTGAGGGCTAAGGATTTAGCTGAGTGGTTTGGTGCCTGCCTTGCAAGTGGGAAGTTCTTACTTCGATCCCTGGTAACCACATATGTAATGCCAAGCATGGTGACTCAGGCCCACGAGCAGTTAGTACCACACACCACAATGCCAGGCATGGTGCTTCAGGTTTGTAATCCCAGTACTCAGGAGGTAGAGGCAGGATTGATGTAAGTTCAAGGCTTGCTTGGCTACACAGAGAGCTTAGGACCAGCATGAACTAGAGTGAGACACTGTCTCAAAAAATTAAAAAAAAAATCTTGTTGAAAGTTCTTGTGCCAAAAATCCCATGTTTTGTTTCTGAAGAAATGTTGCTTGCCATTCATTTTTGTAATACCCTTATTGAATTACTAAGATGTTCTTTTTTGCTAGTCATAAATATGTTATTCGGTTAGTTCAGCATGAATAATAGAAATTTAAAAAAGGCTCTCTTACTAGTAACTGTTCTGTTTTACTCATGCTTATACTTTTAGAAGTAGTATGAGAGTGGTTAAAGGTGCATTTTACATGTACTTTACCAGGAACATTGATGGGGAGAGATTAGGGAACTAAGTCTCAGGTTAAACAAATAATGAGAAGTACCTTCATTGGCAATTTTCAGAACAATACCATACAATAAAATACATTTTGCATGATGATTATGTTTCTCCAGTCTTCTAGTACCGTGGAGTGTGGGGTCTGACCTAAGTGCCTGAGTTGAAATCTTGCCTCGGCCATTATATGACCCAGGCAAACTGCTCAACCTTAATTTCTTCTTCTTTTTTTTTTTGGTACCAGGCATTCAACTCAGGGAGGGCCTTGTGCTTGCCAGGCAGGCACTGTGCCGCTGGGTTACGGCCCTCAACCTTAATTTCTTAATCTTAGCTTGTGCCTTTATTTTGTTTCCAGAATGGAAATAAAAACAATAGTACCTAACTTTTTAGGATATTTAAGTGGGTTACCATGTAGTTAGAACGGTTAGTGAGTTTGCTACATCTGTTGAATTTTCTACTGTAACTGTTATTTGTTCATTTAGTTAATGAATAGATATTGAGCAAGTATTATGTACCAGATTTCTAGATGTTGGCTTGTAACAATGAACAAAGCTAACAAAACTCTGAATCTTTTTTTTTTTTTTTTTTTTTTTTTTTTTGAGACAGGGTCTTGCTTTGTAGTTCAGGTTGGCTCTGAGCTCACTATGTAGCTCAGGCAAGCCTCGAACTCAGCAATCCTCCTGTCTCTGCCTCCTGAGTGCTGGGATTACAGGCGTGAGCCACCACTCCCGGCAAAACTCTGAATCTTGATGGAGTTTTAGTTAAGACAGATGATAAAATAACTAAAGAAATAAACTGTACACATATATTAGGAGATGATAAATGCCACGAAGACAAATGAAGCAAGAGAAGAAGACAAGGAATATGGGGGTAGGGGTTTAAGGGGCTTGTGGATCTTTGGAAGGTGTCTATTTGATTATGGTCAGGAAGCGTTAAAGAGTTTGTAGCACAGGAATGACATAGGTTTTAAAAGAATGGCCCTGACTACTTTGTGGGACCTTAGACCAGGGTTGCAACCTAGAAAGAAGTAAGATACTGCAATGTTCCAGGTGAGAGAAGCTTTGACCAAGGATATGGGAAGATGAAGTGAGAAGTTGTATTAGCTTTCCTGTTGTTGGACATAATACCCAACACAAGTTAAAGCAGGAAAGGTTTAACTTGCTCACAGTTTCAACCTGTGATCACCTGGTTCCAAAGTACAGACGTCAGAGAAGAGTTTGCCAGGGAACCAGAGTAGGGAAAGAGGACCAGAGTGGAAGGACTAGATGTAGACCCCAGTGCCATTCATTCATGACCTATCCAGATATACTTAGACGTGTGCCTCACCAATCCCCTGAGCTGATGTTGAAGTTTCACCCCAACTGCTACTGAAACAGTTGGAGTTCGCATCTTTTTTCAGAGCAGACCTGTAGTGGTGGCTGGTTATTTGATGTGAACAAATCAGTAAATAAAGAATAAAGTTTTTGGACTGAAGAACCAAAGAATGAAATTGATAGAACCTATGGAAAAGGGTTGGTAGAGCATGTTTGGGAAAGAAACAGACATTTCAGGTAATCTAGAAAGCATGAGAGATTTGATTTATTTTCAACTGGCATGTGAAATTAAAAGGGGCATGAGATCATCAGGGGAGTGAATTTAGGTAGAGAAAAGATTTGCATATCTGAACCTTGGAGCATGTTACTTTTCTCATTGCTAGAACAAACCACTTAAAACCAGCAAATTAAGTGAGGAGGCTTTTTTTTTTTTTTTTTTGAGACAGGGTCTCACTTTGTAGTTCAGGCTGGCCCTGAACTCACTATGTAGCCCAAGCAAGCCTCGAACTCAGCAATCCTCCTGCCTCTGCCTCCCGAGTGCTGGGATTACAGGTCTGAGCCACCACGCCCGGCACTGTGGGATGTGGTATTGATGGCTGGTGGGTGTGAGTCACTACGCCCAGCATTGTATGTGGTTACCAGGATTGAACTCAGGACATTGCGCGTGCGAGGCAGGAGGCAGGCACTGGAACCACTGAGCTAAATCTCCAGCCCAAGAAGAGGTTTATTTTGGTTCATGGTTTGTACAGGTTTTAGTTGGTTGTCTCTAAGGCAGGATGGTATGGCAAGGGTCATGTCAGAGCATGGCACATAGAAAACAGAGATCAAGGAATGAAGGAGAGGGGAGAGGGGTACATCCTCCTGAGGCCGTGCCGCAGTGACTCACCTCCTCTGACCAGGTTTCACTTGCCAACATACATTTAGCTGTGAACTCATGAATGGAGTAATTCACTGAAGAGTATCATGGCCCCATGATCTAGTCACCTCCCAAAAGACCCCTTTATGAGTGCATGAGCCTTTGGAAAGACATCTAGATATAAATCATAACAAGGGACTGATTCATTCATTTGTTCACTTAGCAGTTATTAATACATATGATCTTGGGTATTTTTTAGCCTAGAAGATATAGCAGTGAACAAAGCTTACAGGAATTTCTGTCTTCTCAATACATGGAAAAATGAAGAGAAATTTAAAGAGATCACAGAATAAAGAGGAAAATCAGGGGAGTGTGATGTCCTAGAAGTGGAGGAAAGGAAGTTTGCAAGGAGGCAGTGATCAACTGTATCAGTGTTTAAAGATGTGTCAGGAGTATTGGGTAAGAATTATAACCTGCTTGACTGTAGTGTATAGCAACAGAGAGATGAGATGGATGGAATAAATGTGAAAATCTTTAGTTTTTCACTTCATAGTTTGATTTTTAAAAACTATTCTTTTTTTTTTTTTTTTTTTTTTTT